>CAJUYH010000688.1:0-59498 GCA_910591685.1 Galerucella tenella
TTCCAGACATCTCTACTTCAACTTCCAGACATCTCTACTTCAACTTCAAGACATTTCTTCTACTTCCACTCCGACAAGCTAAGTACCTTTAAAGAAGTACAGGTTTTTTTACCTTTTTACATTTTTACCTTCCTTTATTGGCAGAATAAATTTAATATTTGAACTTCTTTTTTTAATTTCTTTTATACCCGGCTGTAAGAGCTGTAGGGACTGTGTCCGGGTTTATGTAAATTTTGTAATTTTTTTATTTTTAAATTTCAGTTAATTCTACAAGGTGTTTCTACCTTTCTCACCTTAGTTCTTTTTCTTAAAATTAGATTATTTTTTGTCGACGTCTAAAAAGGTAGTGGCGCCCTTGAGTTCTTATAGTCTGTCAACCCTCTGGCATACCTAGTGTGGCATCAACATGGAGTCGATCCACCCTTGAGAGAGTCTCTAGCCGGGATCTATCTCTTAAGGAGAGAACAAGTGTTACAAATTTGTATGTCTATCGACCTGTTTCGATTTAAACGAAATAATTTCAATTTTACCGCTTGCCGTCATAGTAACCACTTCCAATTTAGTTCTGTGATCTAAATTTCTCTGATCGTTGATCGTTACGACAATTGACATATGATGTCAACGCTCGATTCTCATTCTCGATTTTCCTTCTTTTCGTTACCGACCCTTGAGCAGCAAGGACGTATCTTCATAACGTCTCTTTTAATTTTTTGCCTTTTCACTCTTTTGATTTAATGTTGTAACGTCCCTGCATTCACATTTTACCTACATTATCTGCCTTATCTAATATATATTTTAAATTTCGTTTTGATATTTTTTTTGGGTCTACATGTAACATTTAACACAATCTTATGTTGTTAAAAAGATACTTAAATTTTCTTTTATCAATTATTTATAGATGGTGTATAACATCTGATTTCTTGGCAGTGTTGTCACATGTAAAGCAAATTTTTGAGATGTTCATTTTGTAATGACATATTTAATCTATCTTTTCTTTATCTTGTTCAGTTGAATTGTGTCTAGTTACACAAACTGAAACATCTTATCTATTTTCAATATTGTTATTCAAGTGCAGTGTTGCCAGAGTAACAATTTATCTTTAAACTTACTGTTACTTACCTATTCTTTAATATTGTTAATCAAGTGCAGTGTTGCCAAGTTAACTATTGATCTTTAGAAATGAACATTTTTCATTCCAATTTTTTTGAATAGCATGAGAATTGTGATGTGTTACAATAATTCCTATGACAATCTATGATCCATTTTTGATCTTGATTGGTTATATATTTAGTCATTATGCAACATTTACATTACTAAATATAAATTGTTGAAAATATCGTATAATTTGTTGAAAGTATCGTACAGTATTGTTTATTTTAAATGACATTTATCGGTAATGTGTATATGTTGTTTTTATATCTATAGTCATCTGCTTACATTCATTCTTTTTATCTATATCTCTTTGCCAGGCTTTTATGTTCATTTGGATTTTAGATTCTTTGCTTTCGTTAGTGCTACTTGATTAGTACTGCGGATTTAGATACCGTTTCTTATTATTTTTCTCTCTATTTAAACACTTACAAGATGCAGGCAAACCACTTGAAGTCACTTGAACTATCATATGAGATTAAAATCAGAAATTTTCCTGTTCCGGATACTGTCGAACAGAAACGAAGAGTTTTAACAGGTCTTTTTGCTAGGGAAAATTCTAATAGAAGTTTTTCGTCCCCAGTTAATGCATACCCTTTTGAGGACGATATATTAGAAGTAACAGAAACAATTACTGACTTGACAGATATCATTGAACAATTTAGTGGCAATAAAAACGAACCAGTCTTTTCCAGAATCAATTCAAGATTGACACATTTGACTAATAGAATTAATAAATTAAATGTCGAAAGTAACGAGCAGTTACTAACACAACAGGCCTTGACAAATAAGCTAATACTATTAGAAGCTGATCTTGCGACAAAAACAACTCCTAGCTCAAACTATAGAACTGATGACACCTTACCTTCAAACTCATCTCCCTCCACTACTCGTTTTGACACCCCTCATCAAAGGCATGATCCAGTTTACAAATGGAATGTTTTCTTTACTGGTAAAAATGAATCACTTCATTTATTTTTGGAGAAAGTTGAAGTCCTTAGACTTTCTAGAGGAGTTACAGAAAATGAGCTCTTTCTGCAGTCATGTGAACTTTTTAAAGACAATGCCTTCACATGGTATCTTAATAATCGTAGTAAATTTCATTCCTGGAAAGATATTGTTGCAAAGTTAAAAGCTGACTTTTTGCCATACAGTTATGAGACTGATTTGGAGTTGGAAATTTCTAATCGCACTATGGGTGCTAACGAACCAGTTGCTGTATACATCTCTTCCATGATAGGATTGTTTAATCGCTTGTCTAGTGTCGTTGACGAACGTACTCGTGTTGCAAAAATTCGTAGGAACCTTTTACCTTCTTTTATCTCGTCTTTAGCACTTCATAACCCCCAAACAGTTGATGAATTAACCGAATTGTGCAAAAGAATTGAAGAATCCCGTGTTTGGTCAGAGAGATATAAACCACCTTCTCCTAATAATCCTAGATTGCTTGAACCAGATTTATCTTGCCTTTATGTTTCCTCCCCGTCAAATCAAAGACAAAGAACTTCCGCAAACGTTTCAGCATTAACCTCCTTGGTTTGTTGGAATTGTAACAAAACTGGTCATTCATACTCCGAATGTTTCTCGCCCAAATCTATACTTTGCTACGGTTGTGGTGCAAAAAACACCACAAAACCTAAATGTCGTAGATGCATTGAAAAAAACTCGAGACAGACTGGCCCTCCGAATCTGGCCACGGTGTCCAGTCAAGCACAATCAACTACATCCCAGCCAGAAAACCCCAGAAGAACGAACATACGACCAAACAGACTTCCAAACAGATCTCCAAACAATCACAGCCCCCCTACAAACCAAAACTAACTTTTTCAACTTCCGCTGCTGAATGGCAAAATTATCTTATCTTTGTTAAATATTTCCTAGCGTCCAATCATTTTAGAAATACAGGCAAACCATTACCTTTACCTACCAAACAACTCACAAATACATTACCGATCACTAACGTCATCCAGAAAACAGATTATGACAAAAACATTTCGATTACTGATAATATTACTTCTGTACCTATCTGTGACATGCCAGTTGCCTTATCTTCAACTCAGTCAAACACTGTTTCTACCTCCATTAATACCTGCCCCATATTCGCAAAAAAACCTAATGATAATAGACCTTACCTTACCGTGAAAATTTTAGACGTACCCGTTTTAGCTATGGTTGACACAGGCAGTAATTCTACTGTTCTTGGAAATCAGGGTTTCTCTTTGTTGCATTATCTACATTTACCTATACAGTATGACTCTTGTTTGAATATTACCACCGCTGACGGTGTACCTCAACAATATATGGGCTATATTTCCGCACCAATGACAGTGAATGACGTTACAAAGACAATAAAAATACTGATAATACCGTCAATAACCCATAACCTTATTTTAGGAATGGACTTTTTGAACTTGTTCAAAATAGACATGAGTTTTCATGATTTGTCATACTCTTTATTATCTTCTACTTGTGTAATTAACACTATACAATCTGCTTCTACTCTCTCTATTGAAGAAAAAAACAAACTTGAGCAAACTATAAACTTATTCTCTTCTCTTGCCCCTCTTGACCGAATTGGCAGAACGAATTTTGTTGAACACGATATCGACACTGGTGATGCAAAACCGATTGCACAACGCCAATATCCTCTATCCCCAGTTATGCAAGGTCATTTAGTAAAAGAAGTCAACGAGATGTTACGACTAAATGTCATTCAACCTTCGAACTCCCCTTGGTGTTCACCCCTTTGGGTAGTCCCAAAAAAGTCTGGAGAATGCCGCGTCTGCTTCGATGGCCGAAAGCTTAATAAAATAACTACTCCGGATTCCTATCCCATGGCTCAAGTAGATGTCATTCTTAGCAAATTCGAGACGCTAAATTTCTTACCTCCATTGATTTAAAAAAAGCCTTTCTACAAATACCCCTTACCGAATCTTCTCGCCCCAAAACTGCTTTCGCTGTCTATGGCTTAGGCTTATTTGAATTTACGACGACTCCCTATGGTCTAATTAACGCACCCAAAACTATGGCACGTCTAATGGACATTGTTATAGACCCTTCTTTAAGGCCCTACTGTTTTTGTTATTTGGATGACATCATTATTGCTACCCCTACCTTCGAACTTCATTTAGAAATCCTTAATAAGCTATATCTTCGTCTTAAAGAGGCAAACCTTACTGTAAATTTCCAAAAATGTGAATTCTGTCGAGACTCTCATAAATTCCTTGGTTGTGTAGTCGACAAAGCTGGTCTTCGAACTGATGAAGACAAAGTTTCCGCAATCCTTAACTATCCTGCTCCCAAAAACACTACCGAAGTCAAAAGACTTATTGGCTTAATTGGCTGGTATCGCCGATTCATCAAAGATTTTTCTACCGTTTGTTCCCCGATAACCGACCTTCTTCATGGCAGAAAAAAAGGACAACCGATTTCCTGGACATCTGAGGCTGAAAATGCTTTTATCGAAGTCAAAAAACGACTTACTTCCAGCCCCATTCTTGCAAGCCCTGACTTTTCGAAGGAATTCATTATACAGACTGACGCTAGTGACACCGGACTTGGTGCAATCTTATATCAACAATGTGATGGTATCGAACACCCCATCGCATATGCAAGTCGTACCTTGAACAAAACCGAAAGAAAGTACAGTACCACAGAAAAAGAACTCTTAGGTGTAATTTTCGGTGTAGAAAAATTTAGAGGCTATGTGGAAGGAACCCACTTCACACTTGAAACAGACCATTCATCTTTACAGTATCTGTCAAAACTTTCCAACCCATGTGGACGTTTAGCTCGTCTTTCACTTAGATTATCGCAGTTCGATTTTGAAATCAAACATAGAAAAGGAACCACTATGGTTGTAAGTGATGCACTTTCCCGTTCATTTCAAGACATTTCAGTGATTGATGTCACTACCTTCAAGCCAGATACTTGGTATACCGCCATGATTGATAAAGTCAATAATAATCCTGAGTCATTCCCCACCTTTAAAGTAGAAAATAATGTCCTCTACAAACATGTCTTCTCTCCAAACCCCATATCTAGTAATTTATCTAATTGGAAAATTGTAGTCCCTACCCTGAACAGACTTGATGTCCTAAAGACATTTCACGACAATCAAACTAGTGCACATCTCGGCATCTCTAAAACCATCGCCCGAATTTCTGGAATCTACTATTGGCCAAAACTTAGAAGCACTGTATCTCGTTATATCAAGAAATGTTCCGTTTGCTCTTCCTGTAAAACCCAAAATTTACCTAAAGCTGGTATAATGGGCCAGTACAAAGACATTAATTTCCCTTGGCAATGGATCTCTGCTGATTTAATAGGTCCATACCCCAGATCTAAAAATGGCAATAGATTTGTTCTCGTTATAACAGACTGGTTTACTAAATTTTGCCTTGTTCACCCTATGCAGAATGCCACAGCTGCTGGTATTGTTAAATTTATCGAAAATCAAGTTTTTCTTATTTTTGGAGTTCCGCAAATATTTTCCTTCGATAATGGCACAGTCTTTACCTCTTCCCTCTTCAAAAATTTGATGAATCAATATAAAGTACAAAAAATTTTCTACAATGCACGCTATCACCCACAAGTCAATCATACAGAACGGACCAATAAAACCATAATTACTGCCTTACGTTGTTACATTCATGACAATTCCTCTCATAAAAATTGGGATGCATCAATACATAAAGTTGCACAAGCAATAAGAACCGCAAAACATGACGTTACAGGTTACTCTCCCGCTTTTTTGAATTTTGCCAGAAACGTACCGTTAAGTGGAGATTTTTATGGTGTAATTTCCGAAAATGCTAACAATTTAATCAATAACGCAGACAAATTACAGCTGATTGACGACTTACAGACTCTTCCTAAACTTTATATTGATATACGCAAAAAACTTAAGCAAGCCCATGACAGAAACACAAAGTATTATAATTTACGAAAAAGAGATGTAGAATATCATGTCGGTGACCGCCTTTGGAAAAAGAATTATGTACTTTCATCCAAAAATGATAACTTTGCAGCAAAATTTGCTCCTAAATATATTCCGTGTATCGTCCATAAAGTAATTTCTAGACTTGTTTATAATCTCAAAGACCTTTCAGGTAATGATCTTGGAAATTGGCATGTTTCAGATCTGAAAAACCAATTTATTGACGTTGACGAAAACCTTCCGGATGACTTAGACCATGAACAAGACAATACCGCTGACATTGCTCACTAACTCCTTTTCCTACCTCGAAATGGAATTTACGTCATTCAAATTTTTTTGGTTTCTTTTGCTGTTTCATTACCGTTTGTCAACAACAAAATGTTTCTTTTTGCTTTTTTAACTTAACGTAGAGTCCCGTATCTCAGAAACCGTGTCTTACATGGAGTCTCGATATCGTTCTCCTAAAAAAAACGGTACAATTGTGTTTTAGTTTACCATTATTATTATTTTAGTTTTCTTCGTTTTTTTTCCTTCTTTCCGTTTTCTGTCTTCTAGACAACCGTGTTACTTACCGTCCCGATTCCATACTCAACTTGGTTCACAATTATATTACCCCCCGCGTAGAAAAGGAAGTAGACCAAGCTACGTAGGAGTTTATACCGTTCTCCGAACAAAACGGCTCCTTTTCTTACCCCGCATTTAATTAATTCTGTTACAAAAAATAAAAATACCGGCTAGACACCGTGAGAGCTCTCCATTGCGGAAATGGATTTTACGTCATTCAAATTTTTGGTCCCCCTTTTTGTTGTATATCTTTTTGTTGCCCCGAGTTTTTCGTATCATTTCTCAGCAATAAAATGATACTTTTGCTTTTTTCAACTTAACGTAGAGTCTCGATTGACGTACCGTAAGACGTTAGGCCCCAATTGAACCGGGTTTGCCTTTGCTGAGTGGCGGATTGCGCTTGGTATACAAATCTAATAGGTTTGAAAAAATGACTGCTTAGTCTCTCTATTTCTTCATAGCAATCTCTTCCCTTTCCCTTGTCTTCAATGGCAATACTTCCTTAGTTTTTAGTCGTTTTTTAATGTTCAACCAGATTGGTCACATTTTTATACAGTTCTTAACCGATGTACCGTATTTCCTGACAGGATCATGGGTGTAATTTTATTTTTATTATCTTTTCAATTTAAGAAGAAGGCATATCAAAGGATATGTTTCAAGCAGAGACGATTGCCGCTATAGCTTGCATTGATGAAAACATCAGAAGAGGATATACCGGACAAAAAATCAAAATTTTCACTGACAGCCAGGCTCTGCTTGAAGCTATCAGCAATCCAACAACTAGGTCCGAACTTGTAGGAAAAAGAATCCCTTAACATGCTGGCAAGAGATAACAAAGTGTCTCTAAAATTGATGCCGGTACATGAGGGGATTGCAGGGAATGAACTGGCAGACCAGCTAGCTAAAGAAGGCTCTAAAGGAGCCTTCACAGGTCTGGAACCGTTTTGTGGAATCACAAAGGATTACATAAGAGGGGAAGTCGGGAGCTGGCTAGTTAAGGAACACCAACTCAAATGGAAGCTGACACCTTCATACTAAGAGTTCACTGAATAAGTTAGACAAGGAACTCTGTGCCTGTGCTGTTGAGCTCAGCCCAAGCGTATGAATGAATGAATGAATGAAATGTATTATATATGTATATCAGTCTTCTGATGAATTTCAATGTATTTTTGGCTTTTGTGATCAATGCTTGGATTTTATTGCACATGTTACAAATGACTTCAGAATCGGATTTTTCGTTTTTGAAAGAAGACTAAGATTTGAACATATCTTCCTTTATGTTCTCTAAGCTTCTTGTGGCATTATTTATTCTTTTTTCTCTGATTTTTTATCCAGGTTTTCTTATTATTTATCATTGGAATAGTTGTTAATCGATACACACTTCAATACATAAAATCACCAAACTGAGTCATACATATTTTGAAAACAAAAATAATCATACAAAAAAGGTAACAACAAACGCGTTTTATTAACAACATTTCCAAAATAAGCGAAAAAAAAGCGCTATCCCAATAAAAACCGTTTCTGGAACGTTCACTTCACTGGATTCCATTTCTAGTAGACTATCATATTGTTAGAATGTCATAAAATAAAAAAAATTTATTTCACATTTCACCAGAGATGTGATCTTTATGAATGGACCTTAATAAAATTTGACAACAAAGTTTTGTGGTCTAAAACTTCAAAATATCATTGATTGTCCAGTTGTCAAATTTTTTTTCGGTGTGTCAGAAAGGGACCAAAAATTATTTCATCACTAGTTAATCTTGACAACGGTAGCTCGAACGCTACTGAAACGTCGAAATAAAAAATAAAAAACATTATAGTGGTTTGATTCCCAAGAATAGGAGGAAAAAGAATATCTTCCTTTATTATATACTTACATTTAGACATTATTAGTTGGTTAATTTTTTGATAATAGCACTAAATATTACACTTTTCGCTTGGAACTTAAACACGGCGCACTCTGTACTAAAATTAAAATTCTGATCGGAATTTCCCGGAAGCCTTGAAATCACTAACATGCTACACCACACGGCTAGATCGCAACTGGCACGCCTTCAAAGGGTGGTCAGTTTTGGGGGCAACTGGCTGCATGAGGACTACACCAACTGTTGCGATGGAGGTGATCCTTGGTCTTCGGCCTCTCCACGATGTGATCGAGGCTGAGGCGGGGAGGGCTTT
Organism: Galerucella tenella; assembly: GCA_910591685.1. Taxonomy (NCBI): domain Eukaryota; kingdom Metazoa; phylum Arthropoda; class Insecta; order Coleoptera; family Chrysomelidae; genus Galerucella; species Galerucella tenella. Next base: position 8,837 of record CAJUYH010000688.1, read on the forward strand.
CCTGCGCTTGAAACGGCTGGGATACGTGCGAAGAGGGGAAGAGTGCAGACACGTCAAGAAGCTCCGGCTCCTGGAAGATATTCCAGTTCTGGCTCGAGCGGCTGATGAATGCCTGCGTAAGTACTACTTCGCTACCCCATACAGGGCGATGATACGGGATAGAGAGTCCTGGGAAAAATAGAGGAATACACAGCCTAATGGGACCGTCTGGTACACAGATGGCTCATGCTCCGGTGATAGAGCAGGGGCTGGAATTTACTACAGGAACCCAAGAACACAGGTTTGTGTACCATTGGGTGAGGGTGTATCTGCATATCAGGCCGGAATATATGCTATCTTGGAATGTGCGCAGAAAAACCTAGACAGAGGTTATGTGGATCGACGCATAACCATATACACCGACAGTCAGGCTAATCTTGCAAGGCGGAACGTGGTGCGGCTAGAATGGATTCCAGCCCACTCTGGTTTTGAAGGCAACGAGATGGCGGATGCACTGGCTGCGGAAGGGGCGGCAGCTCCTTTCTGCGGCCCGGGCCCGACCCTGGGCCTAACAAAACAAATAATACGCAAGGAGACGAAGAAGTGGCTGAGGAATCAGCACCTCGCTCATTGGAATACTCTGCAGGGTCCTGGACAATCCAAACTTCTAATGTAGGGATGGACTGATGGACACGCCAGGGCAGCCACTGAACTACCAAGGAGTAGGCTAAGGAAGATAGCAGGACTCCTATCAGGGCACTGCTATATGAGGAAACACCTCCACAACTTAGGAGTAGAGGAAAGTTCCCATGACTGACGAAACGTCAGTCCATGTTCTCTTAGAGTGTCCACACTGGGCTGTACTACGCAGGCGAATCTTCGGAGTCCCTGTTATGGCCCCTGGAGACGCAAGCAGACATCCATTGAAAAAGGTTGTGGCCTTTATTGAAGGGCTCGGTTTCATGGATGTCTAGATAGCAGGAATGGCACAATGGGCCCGCCAGTGGCCTCAGTGTCGGAACCTTGGCTTGAGTTGTCCAGAACAAGGCTCGCCTGCACATTTAGTAGTAGTAGTAGTAACATGCTACACCAAGTTCACTCTAAATGTATGGTAAGAATTGTAGTTGAGATACCTCCCAGGGCTACCTAATTTTTTATACCAATCAATAATAATCACATTTTCAGGTGTTCTGGTGAAAAAGTATCAAGAAAAGGCACAGTCAAGAGTAAACTGGATATAGGGATCATAGCTGTTGGGTCGAATTGGACTGCAGGTTCGCTTTCAGTACCTCAAACTACATACAGAAAACCTCTGCTTTATGGTAAATTCGAGTTTCAAACTTGGCAAACACCACAAAAATAATAAAAAAAACGTTTTTTCCAACCAATTTTCCGCTATAAAAGAAAAATAAGGCCAAATATTTCCCTCATGATGCGTAAAAAATCCCATGAGAGGAGTGCAATTATCGATTGACTACAGCGGTAACTGCACTGTAGAAACCGAAAGAGCACTGCGATAATTGCATTGTTCACGTATCCACGGTAATCCCATTGTGAATCCATGATAATTAAAAATAAAATCAGTTTGACAAGTAAAGTCAAAATTATTTTTTTCTAAAACTGTTGAAAAATGGACCCTTTTTATGTAACATTTTTGTTGAGTAACTGGATGCATTACACAAAACAAGCCACGCCCCGTGTGTAATGGATTCATTACACACGAATATGGCCAATCACCGTCAAAGAATGCCATTACACACGACTAAGTCAATCAGCGTCGCAGTGCAATGTTTGAATCAGACTCGCCATGAAATGTCATAATTTGACTTTTATAGTACCAATACCTTCCTACCGGAGGTGATTTGGAGCGGAATTTTTGTTAGAATTATGGATTCAGAAAGTGAAAACGAATTCAATTGCACTCCACCAGAAGTTCTACAAGCTGCCAGTTTAAGTACAATTAGCCTTTTGCCCGAAAAATCTAAAAAAAGGTATGAAATGGTTTACCAGATATTCATGGATTGGCGAAACATGTACTGCTAGCCTATTTTGGCGAATTATAGCAGTTAAATATAAAGCTTCCTTCTTGTGGTTACAGTATTCCATACTTAAAAGCACAATTTCAATAAAAAATGATGTGAATATTGAAAAATATCCGAAATTACGAGCATTTCTGAAAAGGAAATCCGATGGATATATACCAAAGAAAGCGAAGTTATTCACTGCTGATGAAATCAACCAGTTCATCACTACAGTTAGATTTCTCTGTGGCTTAGTTGTTAAAGTGCCTGGATAGCGAGAGAGAGAGATCGCGGGATCGAATCCCACCGCTGTATCAAGTTTTTTTTATTTGTTATACTACAAATTATTACAAATTTATTTGTACGGAACCCTTCGTGCGCGAGTCCGACTCGCACTTGCCTGGTTATTTTTCTTTTTTTTTTTCCAAGAATTGATTAAAACGGCACGGAGGATGGAAATCATCATCGGTTGCAGAAGGATATATTGACGATTCCCTGAAAAACAAGATGGATACGGCACAAAAAATTGTGGACTGAATTGGATGTTCATCTTCAAATCCGAGGTCTGAAAACATCGAAAATAATACCTCCACTACTTCAAAAATTAATAACTTAAATCTGGAATCTTCCTCTACTCCCTGTATAAATATATCCAATTGCGCAAATTTCACCCTCAATATTGTAAACAATAAATGAGTTTTCATTATAGCTTTCAAAATAGAATTGTTTGACATAAACCATTAAGTTTATTCAATAAAATATTCTCTAAATATCTCGTTCGTTTGAATTGAATGGTGAACACTCAGTCATAGAAAAAGTATAGTATTCTACTTTCGTGTAATGGCTATTACTCACTCGAATGATTACGCCGTTCGCCTGCGGCTCACTTCGCAAACTTCATTCTCATGAGTAATAGCCATCATTACACGATCGTTGAATAATATACTATTATAAATGTCTCGTGTCGGAAAATAAAGTGATGAAAAGCGAACCAAAGAACACCAAACACAACAGACAATACGTGTGGCGACAGTTTTTTGTGCTGAAAAAAAATATACATTGGATGAAACAACACAAATCAAATAGTTATGAAAAAATCGTATTTTTGGGTCTTTTTATTTTGTTTGTACCTAACAGCATGCTTTAAAATGGATATTTTGTATAAAAAAAAAGAAATAGGAATTTAATATTTAAACCAATATTTGTATTCGGGAAATATTTTCCCCGAATTACAGTCGTGCATCAAAATAACCTAAAAAAATTTGCATTCGAGCGTGTTGTCTTGGAAAAACTACATTTGGTCATTTTCATATTTTGTTAAAAGACCCCTCCACCTTTCTCCAAAATATGAAAATGAACTCATGCAGTTTTTAGACAACTCGCTGTCATGCAAAATTATCGGTAATTTTAATGCACTTGTGAAATTACTTCCGATAAGTTGAATCAAACTGAAAATTCGTATTCGGCTGGTGTAAATACATGAGAAAAATGTATTTTCAGTTCAAGATTATTCCGAGAACTTAATAAATGTCGATAATTTGTCAAAAAACGTCCATTTTTCGGATTTACTGATCAATACTCGCAATTTGAAGAAAACTCAGGCCGGATTCGTTTTCAGCGAGCCAAAATACTTGGGAATACATATTGTGTCGCTGAACTTACTTCGTTTTATTTTGTGTGCCGGTGTTATCTTTTAAATTTCATCATTGCCACTTGGATTCAATGACAAACGAATAAAGTTTGTCGATTAAATATTATTGTTTGATTAAATTTCAGAAATATGATTGTACTCATTTACAATGACAACTAAACTCTCATTACTTATAATTATCATATTACAACAAACAAAGCCTTGCGCATGCAATTTCGCACGTTTCATATTCTTAAATGGAACATATCCTTCAAGCATTCCCTTGTAACCTCAATAATCATAATTTGTTAATTAGAACGAATTATAAGTTTGTTGTTTTGTGTGCAAATTCAGCCCATAACTTCCTACTCTAATCCTTGAAACGAAATTATTATTTCGTTAAATAACATTGGCGGAGATAAAGAGGCACAAACCCATATATACAGGATGTTTCACAAGCTATATTATTGGAGACACGGGTTCTATAAGAATTGGCATAGATGGAGATCAAGTTATGGCGAATTTATGGAAAATATTTTGACGTATAGTTTGTCTCAAAGTATATCGTCTTCGCTTTTGACGGCAATCATAAAATTAATGCGCCAATTGCAATAAATCATATGGCTGCTGTAGAAAAGATTGCCAGTGGCGTACTTTTTGGAATTATTTTAAAAAGGATCAAGCTCACAAATATCTATTTTATTATACATTTCTTTTATTTAATATGTGAAAACTATTAATCTAAACTTTTTCCTTTTTCCTACTAAATGAGATATTATCAAATACTATTGAGTTAAATAACCAGGCGCGCCCTTGCCTTGTCACTCGACTGTTGTGGGTATCATTACAGGTAATATTCATTTAAGAAGGTCGTAAATGGTCGTATGTAGAGGATTGCCGGCAAAAGTGAAGACGATATACTTTGAGACAAAGTATACATGTCACTTCCGGTTATATCAAAAGACGAGAGCTTATTTTCCCGATCGATTCCAAACGTAGCCAAATTTAGTGGTAACATAACAATATTGAAGTAAATATGTAAATATCAGAAAATAATATATAGAAAACAAAAAAAAACAACAAGAAAACCGAGGCCCAAACCCGGTTGATCAAAGTGTAACTATATATGAAAATATCAGTAAGTTTATCGGGTTTGAAACTTACCGAAATCTTCAAAAGCAAACTAAACTTTTCGGAAGAGGTGAAATTCCTTGGTATTACCCTCGACAGGAAACTAACATGGAACTCTCATCTACACAGCAGAGCAAAAAGAGCATATGTGGCATATGAGCATTGTCGGAGGACAGTGGGACGCACATGGGGTCTGTCGCCCCGTGTGGTCACCTGGATCTACACTGCAATAATAGGACCCACGTTAACGCATGGAGCAATTGCATGGGGACCGAAGGTTCTACAAGCAACGGCCATCCACAAATTATATCAAATACAGCGAATGGCTTGTTTGAACATTGCAGGCAGCCAACGATTCAATTGAACCCAGGTTTTTGTTTAACAAACCTTACAAAATTCAAATAAAACAGAACACAGAGCCAGATGCTGCAAATGCAGTACGCATATATGCAGATGGTTTAAAAATGAAAGAAGGCTCAGGCTGTGGAGTTTACTCGAGAGCACTAAGCCTCAAGATTAAGTGGGGAATGGGAAACAATACCAGCATGGTTCAAACAGAACTGGCTGGTATCTCAATTGCCACAAAAGAACTAACCAGAAGAGGAATTTCTGGCAAAAACATAATAATCTGCACTGATAGTAGACAAGCCCTATTAGCCGTGAACAGACAACGTGTTATATCGAGGCTAGTACTAGAGTGCCACCAAGATTTAGCTGACGTCTCGGCAGATAACAACATTATCCTGAGGTGGGTTAAAGGGCACGACAGGAGTAAAGGAAATCGCATTGCTGGTTCTTTAGCCAGGGAAGCCTCTGGACTAAAAATTCTAGGACCCAGTGACACCTACGGCCTAACGACTTCGACAATTGCGGAACTAGCCAAACGTTACACCCATGCTCACCCATGGGCGACCCTCGGAAGCTGGCGCCGAAGAAATATTTGGCGATGACCAGGAAAAACCTATGTTTAACAGTAGGATTTCTGACTGGTCACTGTCAACTGAGTAAACACCTCCATACTATGGGGCTAGTGGACACACCTCTATGCAGGATGTGTTAACAGGAAGTTGAAACTGTCAGGCATGTCTTATGCGAGTATCCGGAGTTATCGTCAATAAAAGAGTGTGTGTTCGGTGAGTCTTGGCCTACACCTGCCGATATAAAGGAGATGTCTCCCAGTGACCTGTCCACCTTTCTGAGAAGTACAGGATGGACAATGACCTAGGAGGACAACTCCTCGGGAGGATGTACAATGGGTCACATGTGGCCTAAGTGCTGTGAGCCTACACACTCACCCTCCCTACTCTACAGATACAGATACAGAGATCAGTAAATAAAAAATAAAAAACTAAAAAAAAACAAAAAAACCCAGGTCCTAACCGGGTTCCGGGCCTACGACCTCTGAGTTGTAAGCTCAGTACCCTATCAACTGTGCCAATCTGCTCACATTCAGTTACATCGAATATAAGGTTAAAGGCTGTTTGGACGCATGCGCACCTCAACTACTAAATTTGACGTGGTGGAGGATTGGAGTCGGGAAAATAAGCTCTTGTTATCAAAAGTGAACGTAATAACACTAAGCTTATTTACTTTTAAAGTCCTATTTCAAAAAGTGACAGTACCGCGAAAACCATTTATACGTTTGGGGTTGAGCCGAAAAAGAAGAGTGAGTGACAAATAACAAGTCCCATGCGGTTAGCAAGCAGAGCAATTTTTTGTTCTACTCCACCATGTAAATTTCATTATTTTTTATCAATAAAAACAGTCCACAGTTTTGAATTTATTATTCAGTAACCAGCAAACAAGTGTTCTATTAACTTTTCGGATTTTACATTGAATTTTGATGTCGCTGTGTGAAGAATACCTAACGTGGCCATTTATTTGTGTTTTTATAGCGAAACCTCTGCGAAATTTAGTAAAAGAAATTTATTTTACCAAGTATTTTTTTAAAATTCTGATTATGAGAACAATAATCTAAATGTCGGATATAGATGTTTAGTACGAATGGAGCTTGTCACATGGTTTGCGGAAGTTAGTCATTGTAATCAAAATATAATAGAAAGGGATAGTTTATTGACCTTGAATACAGTATTTAGTTTATAGTCATAAATATATTCAGGTATAGTGGACGTAATCTTTTTTTATGCAGCTATCTAATCGTATATCCCCTTTAAGTTATATTGCGGACTATGACGGTATCGTATCGAATTACAGTCGAATAAAAAGCCGACAACTTTAAGTTCTATTGCGTCAAGTAGACTCCGTTTTACATAAGAAGAACCCACCAGAAGTCTAAAAGTTGCAGTCGTAAGCACGAAGAAGCTGCACATAACAATATCTGAACATCAATATCGGTCAAAGGATATATTACGCTTATCAAGTTATTTACTTTTTTAAATGAAACTAAATGTTTTTAAAGAATTCAACTTCAATAAGAAAATTTATATGAATTATTTTAATAATCATTCCGATATCTAAACTATCAATTAATTTTGCTAGGCTTTAAGCTTCTTTTTTATTTTTTGAGCCCATACCTATAGTTCAAACCCCGTTATACGACTATGGTATGGATACATTTATATAGGTGTATCTTCCAATGATTTTAACTTTCAGGTTGGGAAAATTTTATAAACTACTGCTTCTTGACGTATGTAATTTATTCACCACACTTCACAACATCCAAAATTTGCTCTTTTTCCACTTATATACCAAAATAGTAGTTTTCCTAACTAGTGCGGGAAGTGACACTTCTCCGCATGCTATTGCAAAAGGTCGAACGACGTTTTAGTGGAGTTCGGCCAGCAATCGCCTGAGGAAATGTCACTTTACGCACGTGTTGGTACTAGTGCGGGAAAGTGACACTTTCGAAACTAAAATGTTTGCGGGAAAATGGGTTAAAACGCACAGTTGTGTAAAAAATATTCATAAGGAGCTAAGCACGTGTATATATGCATACATGGGCGTACCGTTTAAGAAGAAAGCAATCAAGAATATCATTAGTGGAATAGAACAAGAAAGCTTTAATAAAAACACCAAAGTATTTTATCGCAAAATAGACAACCAAACTAAAACATAAGAAAGTAGAACAGCCGGAATGAAAAATGAAGAAGGAGAAATCTGTATGTTCCTTGTGGTGTATCCATTATTCTTCTTGTGAATTTTTGGGGAAATCAAACCAAAACATTTTAAAAATTTCAATTCAATATTTTGGTAGCGTTCCAGTAACCGTTACAAATAATGAAGTTTTTAATAAAATTCTGATCCCTATCTGACACTACGAAAAAGTTTGACAACTAGTCAGTCATTTGAGGGTGTAACTCGGTAGGTTGAACCATTGTTATACATATTATGTATATTGAAAAATTCTTAGGCTACTATAGAACCAAACAAAATTTCAATGTCGAAATATTTTATTACTCAACATATTCTCCTCTTAATTGGATTAATTTATTACAGCGAACCTGCAACGTCTCTAGACCTTTCAAAAAAATGTTCCTTCTTGCTCTGCAAACCAGACCTCCACAGCTTTTATTACCTCCTCGTTGGAAGAAACTTTACCACCTTTCAAACTTTTTTTAGTTGAGGAAAAATATGATAGTCGGACGGAGCCAAATCTGGTGAATAAGGGGGATGTTCTAGTAATTCAAACTCTAAATCACGAATTTTTTGCATGGCAGCATGAGATTTGTGTGCAGGGGCGTTGTCCTGCAAAAACAAAACACATTTGGATAGCTTTCCGCGTCTTTTCTCTTTAATTTTTTCCCGTAGAGTGGTCAGTAATGTCGAATAGTAATCTCCGGTTATGTATGGTTCTACCCTTATCCAAAAAATCAATCAAGATTACTCCATGGTTATCCTAAAAAAACTGAAGCAAGAACTTTTCCAGCAGATTTTTGGACACGAAACTTCTTAGGTCCTGGAGAGGACGAAGGACATTGATCACCAAGGGTATTAAGCATATCTTCGTAAATCTGCTTACCTCCTAACCCTTTTGAATACAGGTACTTGATGATGGCTCAATACTCCAATTTTTCGATTTTCACAATTTCGGTGGACATCTTTTTTCTTTTGATTTAGTGCGTACCTCTGGTTTACCTTTTTGACGTCCAACTTCACACTGACACTTCTAATGTTCGCTGTAATATTTTGTTTATGCATGGAACTGGTCTAGGCTAACTAGATATCAATACATCCTCGTAGTTAACCATCCATCGGTAAACTTCAAAAGGTTGTTGTTACACGAGATTTAAGATGTTCATCAATTGGTCAACCTTCGAAAAGTTTACTATCAGATCTCAGAGAGTTAACATTGTTCTATATTAGTACGAATTATTTTGAACAAAATGGGGGAGCTGGGAGAAGCAAGAGCTGATTTACAGGAACTTACGGACTTTCGGGAGCTGCTCGAACTATAAATGATTCTCAGAGCCTCTAGAAACTTACCCATTGAATAGAGGAGATTAAAAGTAATAAACTGAGCTGAAATAACTTTATTATAAAAAATCTGAAGTCAAATTATTATACACAAGCCTCATTTCACAGACCAAATACAATCAAAAACACTCTAAAACAGCATGAAAATGAATTACTAAAAAATGTATCTTAATTACTGAATAGTGTGATACAAGATTTTATAGGTAGGTATCAGATAAATATTCAATGATATTAGAATAGTTATTTCAATCCGCAGCTAGTTGCAGTGGAGAAAAGGGGGGGTCAGTAAATATCCAAGAGATAATTCTATTTTCCAGTTCCATGAAATCTATTGGAAGTAAAGGTAAGACAGTGAGATTGAGATTGTAAAGTTGTTTTATTCTGGAATGAGATTTTGGAGTTATTGGTTACAATTAGTTCCAATGATAAGTTCAAACAAGACTAATTAACAATATATGAATTCCCCTCTTAGTACTAATAGGTTCACATGGTAAGTATTTAACTGATTATACTAAATGCTTTTAAATTATAAGTTTCTGAACAGTGTGGCGTAGTAGTTAGTGTCAAAGTTGTCCTTCCTTAGGTTATGCCAACGATGAAAAGAAAAACAATGAATACTCTTACTTTGTAACCCGTAGTCACAGTCCTAGGTAGTCGACTGATCCACAGCAACAGGTGCACTACAGCTAGTCACCAATCAGAGTAATTTTTCCAGAGTATTACATAAAAAACCTAAAAGAATGAAAGAGAAGTTAGATGGTGGGTAATTGAAATTTGGTTCGGTTAGGTTAGGAAGACTTACCGAAGGTGGAGTGGCTTTTAGTAGACTATTTGCAAAAATCCCCTTGCGGGCTTTCCAAGACATGAAAAGAAAGGAAATAGTCCAAGTGTGGTTTCCGTTTGCTTCTGGCTTCAAAAATCCGAAAAGAATTCGTTCAACCTCATGTGGTCAAAATTGCAGCCATTCAAAAAAAGTCAAAAACGGAAGAAGAGAGAACATAGACTATCGACAGTATGTCAATTGAATGTCTAAGATATGTAAGTCTAATTACCAACCTTAATTACTGGTCATCACATGGTCAGTTTGACACTCAGGTAGAGGTAGCCATGTATGTTTAGACCGTTTATAGTGAAGGATCAATAAAAGAAGAATTTCTCATATAGTAAATAAACAATGTTATGATTGAGTTTTATTTTTAAATTGAAGTTTTAATTTAGTTTTGTTTATTTTATTCTTAATTTAATTATCAAGCGGTAAGTGTTAGCCTCCCCTTAATTTATTATGCGCTGTTTGGTTTTAGTTTGATGTAAATAAGTTTCAACCCGTAACAAGTGATTAAACATAGTTTAACCATTGGTTGAAGAAAAGACTGGCAAGACTCAAGCAGACTAACGTTTCCCCGAGGAGAGACCTGGTACACATCGGATCACAGACTGGGGAAGGGACAGAAGATGGGGTGTATAGTGAAATGAGAAACACAAGATGCTCCTTCTCGCTAGGAGAACATATACATCTGTATTTCAGGCAGAGATTTATGCTATCCTAGAATGTGTCAGAATGTATAAACATAGGACTGACATTCAAAGGATAAACATACTAACTGACAGCCAGGCAGACCTTGCAGCTTTGAATAGCCGCAAGGTAACATCCAGACTGGTAGAAGAATGCCAGAAAGAACTAAATGAATTAGCAGACCACATTAAAGTGAGATTAGTGCGGGTCCGGGACATAACGGTATTTCTGGAAATGAACAAGCTGAGGTTCAGCAACAGCATAATATGTTGGACCAGAACCAGCTCTTTGGACCGCAAAGAAGGTAGTCCGAGGGCGAATACAAAAATGGGTACAAAGCCAACATAGATTTCAGTGGAGGAACACTCCAAAGCAGGTATACAGTAAAACCTTCCTAGGTGACAGATGTGTAAAACGGGCCGAAGAACTACTGAATATCAGTAGGAATAAGCTGAGAATTATTACAGGTTATCTAACGGGTCATACCCCGGTAAAAGATCACCTGCATAAAATAGGGTTATAAAACGGGGACCTCAGCTGCAGACTTTGTGGCTTGGAAACCGAGACCGTAACCCATATCTTATCTGACTGTGAGGCACTGGACTCAAGGAGCCAAACAATCTTCGGAGAAGCCAATGTGCCATCTGAAGGATATGGCACACATCCAATGGACCTATATCGTCCACTCGAAGGTACGGGGATAACTGGATGGGTGGACCAAATGTGGGAGTAGAGTAGTAGAGAACAATAAGCCAATAGGCTGCAGTGCTTCCGGCATCAAAACGGCTTCCAAAACACACACACAAAAAAACCATTGGTCCAGTGACCAGTGCGTTAACCTGCTGAGTTACAACACACCCTGAGTAATATCCAGTTTTTGTAGACGAAACTATTAGCAATGAGAACCCATTATTTTCATAAAACAATTTGGAACTTAACAATAAACATTTTACGTCTATTTATAAATTTGGAAAATAAAAACTTATCCATGAATGTTAATTTAGATATAATGATATCTATCAAATATAAAAATATAGGTATGTATCAGATTCCACCAAACAATCCTTAACATAAATATTAAATGACAACCTCGTCATATTTTCCATTTAAATTCTATAAAACGCGTGTAATCATAATCAGTCCATGAAGAACGAAATGTAAAGTGACCCAAGTGTCAAGGGTCTGCTGAATAAGGTTATTATTTCAGGAAAAAACGTGTGTGTAAACTAAATATGAAAGCCTGGTTTTATGAAAAAATAGTTCAAGGCTGACATACATATAAAATATTTTGTAGCGGCTATTATGTTACTCTTATCTCATTGTTGTCTACAATTCTGTAGCACTCATAATGGGAAAATGATGATAACAAAAGTAACGCCTAATAATTTTTTTATTGTGGCTGTTAATTTTTCTCGATAACGTCCCACTTAATAATAAAGTGCTACAAAATATATTTTCATATTAATTAATTTTTTTTCTTATCTCTTATGTTTTAACGTTAAACCGCTTTTTGATTAAAATGGGGAAAGGGAGATATAAATTTCTTATACTTTTTTCATATCATCCCTCTTTATAACATCCCTCTGTTTCATTATAATTCCGAACATATTTTTATTTTGAGAAGTACATAATAGTATATCAAGTACTCGTATATAAATTACAGAAGATACACTTGATGTGACGTGTAAGAAACAAAAGATAAACATGTGATTTCTCGTACTTTAAACACCAGTGTTCAAAGCTCGTGTTCAACAGCCGAACGGAGTGAGGCTGGTAATAAAGAGCAAGTCATGAAAAGTAAGTTTTTCTCCAAATAAAATATGCTGTTTTTTCTTCAAATGTCGAAACATTAATGCAAAAACATCTCTTTTTGATAATAATTATTGTAAAACTAAATTAATATTGGTGACAGTGTCCACTGTCAGCTCTATGTTACATTACTATAGCAACAACCTGTGCATACTCACCGATAGCGTCTATCTATGTTGCTATGATAACACTTTTCCCTCCGCTGGCGGAAAAGTGGAAATTAAAGCTCCGGCGGAGGAAAAATGAAACTTTACGGTCGCCTACACAGTCAAAAAATGACAGATTTACAGACTTTTGAAGAAAAAATAATATGTTTCATACGACAGAGAATGAAATGCTAGTCGGGGCAGTTTCTGTTAGTTCTCTGCCAAGTTAAATGAATAACTATTAGTTAAGCACAGCACCAGGCCACAGCACTCCACTTCAGGGAGTGGAATTCGGCACTAAGTAAACTATTTCATACGCTATGATTGGGATGGGGTGTACAATTAATATAAAAGTGGACGCCACCAGCTTTTTAATCGAAACGAAGCAATTAAAACCAGAAGCAAAGGGTGAAAAGCTGTGAAGCTTGTGAAAATTAATGTTGAGTTACAAAGAAATTGAGAAAATTATTCTACTTATTCCCGAACACGTTTATCCAATTCAAAAATTATTGAATAATACAAATAATTCAAATAATAATTACCTATTTATTGAAGTAGGTAAGTGAAATTCAACATGAATTGAATATTTCCAAAAACCAATCGAATAGAATACCAAATTGTTATAATTAGCTCGCCACATACAAATCTTACACGCGCTAAAGATAAGACAAAGGAACTTATCTTAGAGGGCTGAGGATGTTTGCAGCTCTTAGCGCGATGGCGGCGAAGGTGGGATGAGTATGAGGGCGCGCTAAAAGGAGCGATTGGGAGCAGGAGAAATTGGGTGAACCGAAAATTCGGGGAGGTGAACTACTTCTTCTTCTTCTTGACGCAGGTGCTCACAGGGCATGGGTCGAGAGTGGGTTACCTCCACAAGATTGGGAAAAAAGAAGCTGAAGTGTGCGAGAGATGCGAAGTGGAGGATGGTGGAGATTATGTTGAGGGGCGAAGAGGAATGGATGGAGATAAGTGGCGTAGTAGAGAGCATGATTAGGGAAAGAGAAGGACTCGGCATGGCGTGTGAGAGGTAGGAGTGATAGAAGGGAGAAGATGACAGAGTGTCTGAGGGACCACCGCCCGTCTTGACGTATGCTAGGGTAGTGATTCCAAGGCGGGAGTAACGACGAGTTTGAGGAGGGTTTGGTTGGTAGGCATTCCCGTGGGGGGATGAGTCCAACACTGTCTGGTTACTGGTTGAGAAAAAAAAGCGCGATGGCGGCGATGTCGGTGATGTCTTTTCTCGTGTACGGAACGGGAACAGAGCGAAGTTGGCTGAATCTTGCCTAGATTTCAAATTGGAAACTTGCCTCAAAGTTGTAACTTGTCTTCAACTTGCCGGTTGCAGAGTTGCGGAAAAAAAGAGTAAACAGGGATAAGGAACTAGAAAAAAACATTAGGTAAGTACGAATAAATAGAACAGATCAGGTAAAAAAGGAGCTTATGCTATAGCGCATAGATACAAAACCCGAACTCCACGTGTTAAAATACAACTTAACAGTGATCTGTTTTTTTCTATTCGTTTTGTTCCTTAAATATACCTACAAAAAAATGCAAATTGGCAAATAAGCAATAAATAATATAAATAAGCTGTAAACACTACACCAGAAAATAACCTGAGAAAAATACAATAATTAACTTACCAATCAGACAATAGAAAATTGTTCACCAATAAATAGAAAATAAATATACATAAAATATTGCCCTCAAGGTGGCAGTTAGAGATTAGAAAAAGTTCCACTCGAACATTGAAATTTAGAACATCGACAGACAAAAATGGAAGGGGAATTTGAAAAATAAATTGAAGTTCTATTTTGAAGTGGCTGATGCGACAAGAAGACGGCATGTTTAGTAACTTAGTAGAAATTTGGGAGGAAGTGACTAATAAGCCTATTGGCTTATTGTACTCTATTCCCACATTTAGTCCACCCCGTACCTTCGAGTAGACGATATAGGCCCATTGTATGTGTGCCATATAATTCAGGTGGCACATTGGCTTCTCCGAAGATTGTTTGTCCCCTGGAGTCCAGTGCCTCACAGTCAGATAAGATATGGGTTAGGGTCTTGGTCTACATGCCACAGAGTCTGCACCTTCGGTCCCCGTTATATAACCCTATTTTATGCAGGTGATCTTTTACCGAGGTATGACCCGTTAGATAATAATTCTCAGCTTATTCCTACTGATATCCAGTAATTTTTTGGCCCGTTTTACACATGTGTCACCTATGAAGGTTTGACTGTGTACCTGCTTTGTAGTGTTTCTCCACTGAAGTCTATGTTGGCTTTGTACCCATTTTTGTATTTGCCCTCGGACTACCTTCTTTGTGGTCCCAAGAGCTGGTCCAACAAATGCTGTTGCTGAACCTCTTCTCGCGAGTTCATCAGCTTGTTCATTTCAGAAATACTGTTATGTCCCGGCACCCACACTAATCTCACTTTAATGTGGTCTGCTAGTTCATTTAGTTCTTTCTGGCATTCTTTTACCAGTCTGGATGTTACCTTGCGGCTGTTTAAAGCTGCAAGGGCTGCCTGGCTGTCAGTTAGTATTTTTATCCTCTGAGTGTCAGTTCTATATCTGTTAATTCTGACACACTCTGGGATAGCATAAATCTCTGCCTGAAATATAGAGGTGTGTTCTCCTAGTAAGAAGGAGCATCTTGTGTTTCTCATTTCACTATACACCCCCGCTCCTGTCCCTTTCCCAGTCTGTGGCCCGTCTGTGTACCAGGTCTCTCCTCGGGGAAACTTCAGTCTGCTTGGGTCTTGCCAGTTCCTTCTGTGAGCTATTTCTACCTCCTATTTAGGACTGGGGAGAAGTTTAGTGGCCATATAGTCTGTTTTTATATCTAAGATGGCTCCACTTATGATGTTCTTAATGGATATGTGTCCTGATCTAACTATTTTGTTGCTCAGGTTACTTTGCTGCCTAAATAGTCCCATCCTTGCTTCCCCCATTATCACGAGGTGTAATGGAGGAAGGTCAAATAAGGCTGCTAGTGCTGCCTTTAAACAGCATGTTACAATTTGTTTTTTTTTTATCATTTGAAAATTCTTGATAAATATCAAAATACAATCCAATTATTTCGAAAAAAAGTTTCAATTCCAAAGCCGTTCTTTGTTGATACACTATTGAACAGGTCATTCTAGAACATCCTGTTAAGTACATTATATACGCTGTTATCAGTCTCAGCTGTCACGACCAACTAAGTTTTAAATTAATTAAAAAACTAGCCGCAGTCAGTAAATAAATTGTATTCAATATCTTTGTAAACAACACGTAGTTATTATTAGGAAGAATTTTGACCTTGATCCTGCTGTCTATCTGAGTGCAAGTGAAAGCAATTGGTCAGCGCAGTTTCATTAACGGTCCGATAAAAAGAAACGGAACTTTTATGCAACGAAATAGTGGTACTACGTTGTACCGGATTGTTCGTGTTTTTTTCATGATTTACAGACGAAGAGAAGAGTAGGAATTAGTTGGAAGGTGTGAGATCTGCAGAGAATGGGAAACGCCTACGGCGCTTGAAGGTGTTAATGGTTACGCAATTAGTTTTTCTTCAAATCACCATGACCTTTTGTTAAATTGTATTGTAGCGGAATAAAAGTGCAATAGTAAATATAATTTACGCAAACAAATTAAAAACTAACGACTTTGTTTTTGTAACAAATGATATTTAAAACAAAAAGAAACCGGATTAAGTCGAAGGTCACTATGTATTCAACTAAACGTTTTCGAAAATTTGAAAAAAAAAATAATTCGATTGTTTTGCTGTTGAAAGTAACAACTGTTAGAGTAGAAGACGACGTAAACGCGGATTTAAATATCATGAATGTGAAGGAAGCGAAACATAAAGTAAAATACAGACAGTTGTGGCGTAAAATTGTAGAAAAAACTAAGTCACATCACAATATCTAGGAATAGGAAATAATACTATAATGGACTGATCCCCCATGATAAATGGATCAACAAGACAATTCCCATGTGAATGTATAATCGTATATATATTAATGATCCATCAAAATTAATTTTGAGTTGATAAACCAAGTTTTACCTGCAATAAATATAATAATAAAATAGGAAAACAAAAGCCCGACAACGATGGATAGGATAAGGGACTGAGCAAGATTATGAAATTTACAAAAAATTAAGGAAGGAGGCAGCAGAGATAATAAAACGGAGAAAAAATCAAAGGATAATGGAAAATGGAAGAAATTGAGCTAAATAACAAAGACAATTCTAAGCTATTCACAAATATAAAAAGTAGAAGGAAAACAGCCAATGTAGCAAAAAAAGAACTGGAAAAATGGGAGAGTCATTTTAAAAACTCACTGACTGCAGAGCACCAGACTATTTGCATCGAAAATAGAGAAGACATGGAGCTGGAGGAGGAAGATGTAGATGAAGAGCCACGATATGAGGAGTTCAACAAAGCAATAGAAAAGTTAAAAGATAATAAAGCGGCTGGAGTCGATGAAATTAATGATGAATTAATTAAAAAAGGAGGAACCATGCTCAAGGAAATTTTATTCAAATTAGTGAACGAAATATGGAAAAAAGAGAAGATGCCAGCAGAATGGAAAACAGGAGTAATTATACCGATCCATAAGAAAGGGGACACGCTGGAATGTTCCAACTTCAGAGGAATAACACTATCAAACCCTGCCTATAAAATTTTCACAACAATTTTAAACGAAAGACTAAGAGACAAGATAGAAGGAAAAATAGGTGATTATCAATATGGATTCAGGAAAGGAAAGTCAACTATGGACCCAATTCACATAATGACACAAATTATTGAAAAATTTAACATTGATCAGAATATACTATTTATAGACTTCAAACAGGCTTTCGATAGTATGAACAGAGAGACTCTTGAAGAAGATTTGAAGAACATTGGGGTATCGAGTAAAATGAGAAGACTAATAAATATAACTATGGAACGATCGACAGCAAAAGTGAGGACAGAAAAAGGGCAAACAAAAGAATTTGAATGTAATAGAGGTGTGAGGCAAGGAGATACAATGTCTACAATGCTTTTTAATATTGCATTGGATGGTGTCATTAAAGCTGTTGGTTTAAGAGGTACCATAATATCAAAATTGACACAAATCTTAGCGTATGCAGATGACATAGCTATAATATCAAGAAATCTGGAAGAACTTAAAAAAATCTTTATAAAACTGATGATAGAAGCTAAAAAGAGAGGACTGAAGGTAAATCAAGAAAAAACTAAAGCAATGTTTATATCCAGAAATAGATTCCAACAGCAGTCAATTAAGATAAGAGAATACGAATACGAAGTAGTGACCAGTTTCAAGTATTTAGGTATCTACTTAAAAGAAGATAACGATAGAACATCAGGAATAGATCAGCGGATACAAGCTGGACATAGAGCTTTCTTCAAATACAGACGAAACCTTCAAAATAAGAAAATTAGTGAAAGCACAAAAATTAAAATATACAAGGCAGTGATCCGACCTATGGCGCTTAAATAGCGAATCTGACAAAAAAACAAGAAAATAAATTAAGGATATTCGAGAGAAAAATTATGAGGAAAGTCTTCGGACTAGTTAAAACGGGAGAAGGAGAATGCAGAAGACTAATGAATTATGAAATTGTACAAAAAAATAATGGGGGAGACATTGTAAAATATATAAAAGCACGCAGACTGGGATGGTACGGACACATTTATAGAAAAAGTGGAGATGAAACGCTGAGAAAAATAACAGAATGGACACCAGTTGAAGACAGAGCTAGGGGAAGACCTAAAACAAGATGGGAAGACCAAGTAAACGCGGATTTAAATATCATGAATGTGAAGGAAGCGAAACATAAAGTAAAAGATAGACAGTTGTGGCGTAAAATCGTAGAAAAAATTAAGTCACATCACAATATCTAGGAATAGAAAAAATAATACAATAGACTGATCCCCCATGTTAAATGGATCGACAAGATACCCACTTGTGGGTGTGACTACAATTCCCATGTATATATAAATATAAATTTCACTGCAGTTCATTAAAATATGAATTCGTTTATTTTTTGCTCGGTTTTATCACCTGTATGTACGAGTATGTATGTTTATATGATTGTATGTTTGTCTATTTGTATGTTTGTAGCCGACTTCTTTGGACCCAATTTTGACCCACTTTGAACGAGCAGATTTAATTCAAACTTTGAGCAAACACTAATCAAGTACAGATGACAATACAAAATAAAAATAAAGTACAGGGCGTTCCATTTATAACGCTACCTTTGAACGCTATTGTTAGACACTTTGGAAGTTCAGTTTAATTCGAAATGTTCTCTGCACATTTGTCAAAGCCCGATGACAATACATATGTATATTGAGAAATTCTTAGCCTACTGTAGAACCAAACAAAATTTCAATGTCAAAATATTTTATTACTCAACATATTCTTCTCTTGATTGGATACATTTAATACAGTGAACCTGCAACGTCTGTCTCTAGACCAGAAAAAATGTTTCTTCTTGCTCTGCAAACCAGACCTCCACAGCGTTTATTACCTTCTCGTTGGAAAAACATTTACGACCTCTTCAACTTTTTTCAGTTTCAACATGAGATTTGTGTGCAGGGGCGTTGTCCTGCATAAACAAAACACCTTTGGATAGCTTTCTGAGTCTATTAATTTAAACAATCAGATTAATTAGACATTTTTTCGCACACTTGTTAAGGACTGATGACAATACAATATAGTAATAAAGTATGGGGTGTTTCATTTAAACTGCAATCTTTAAACGCGACTTTATCCACTTTAAACGCCCAGATTAATTCTTAATGTTTTTTTTTGGAGGCACAAAGCAAAAATTTCGGACTTAGTGCCTCCCGCAAGAAGTATCGAGCACAGATAACATACATGGTAGCCAGTACGTACCGGCCGTGAATAATAGATAGTTATAGTCTGTACAAAAATACGAGGAGTAATAAATCATTCATTTAAGTAGATTTCATAGACGTACCAAAATATATTTTGAGAGGGTATACCGTAAGGTACATTTTGTATTGAACGAATGAGTTGCAGCTATGCTAAAGAATATACGATTTAGGTCAGAGGTAACGGGATGTACTAATTTTAATAAAAAAAAGTGATAGAGGTACATAAAATTTAGTAAGTTTGATAAAGAAAGGCAACACAGTTTATTCATAATAGAAAACAAACCAATCTGTAACAATAATTAAAACAGAACACAGAGCCAGATGCTGCAAATGCAATACGCATTTATACAGATGGTTCAAAAATAAAAGAAGGCTCAGGATGTGGAGTTTACTCGAGAGTACTGAGCCTCAAGATTAAGTGGGGAATGGGAAACAATACCAGCATGGTTCAAACTGAACTGACTGGTATCTCAATTGCCACAAAAGAACTAACCAGAAGAGGAATTTCTGGAAAAAACATAACAATCTGCACTGATAGTAGACAAGCCCTATTAGCCTTGAACAGACAACGTGTTATATCGAGGCTAGTACTAGAGTGCCACCAAGATTTAGCTGACGCCTCGGCAGATAACAATATTATCCTGAGGTGGGTTAAAGGGCATGACAGGAGTAAAGGAAATCGCACTGCTGATTCTTTAGCCAGGGACGCCGCTGGACTAAAAATTCTAGGACCCAGTGACACCTACGGCCTAACAACTTCGACAATTGCGGAACTAGCCAAACGTTACACCCATGCTCAATCCCTTAAGAGATGGGATGGAATCAAAGGATGCAGTCTTGCCAGGATCACCCTGGGCGACCCTGGAAAGCTGGCGCCGAAGAAATACTTGGCGATGACCAGGAAACGTTTAACAGTAGGATTTCTGACTGGTCAATGTC
This sequence comes from Galerucella tenella, assembly GCA_910591685.1. Taxonomy (NCBI): domain Eukaryota; kingdom Metazoa; phylum Arthropoda; class Insecta; order Coleoptera; family Chrysomelidae; genus Galerucella; species Galerucella tenella. The sequence goes on from CAJUYH010000688.1 coordinate 29,335, forward strand.
AAATAAGGAAACACCTCCATACTATGGGGTTAGTGGACACACCTCTATGCAGGATGTGTGAACAGGAAGATGAAACTGTCAGGCATGTCTTATGCGAGTGTCCGGAGTTATCGTCAATAAGAGAGTGTGTGTTCGGTGAGTCTTGGCCTACACCTGCCGATATAAAGGAGATGTCTCCTAGTGATCTGTCCACCTTCCTGAGAAGGACAGGATGGACAATGACCTAGGAGGACAACTCCTCGGGAGGATGTACAATGGGTCACATGTGGCCTAAGTGCTGTGAGCCTACACACTCACCCTCCCCACTCTACAGATACAGATACAGAACAATAATTATTTTATATATTTTTGTATATATGTGTGTATAAATGCTGGATATACAGTTTCCAAATCTTGGCAAGATGAAAACATTAAAAGCGGAAGGCAGGCATTCGTGGAAGGTTTGTCGTTAGGTTTGCAGCCACCATCTGGAAAAGTAAAAAGACTTATCATTGTCCATGTTGGAAGTTCTGAAGGTTTTGTTGATGGTGGATTATTAACTTTTATTTCAAAACGCACGGGGGACTATCACGAAGATATGAATGGGGATGTCTTCGAGGAATGGTTTCTTCAAATGTTGGATCTGATTCCAAAAGGGGCTGTTATTGTTATGGACAACGCAAGTTACCATTCACGGTTACGAGAAGCATTGCCCACAAGTCGTTGGCGTAAAGCAGAGCTTTTGGAGTGGCTTATTTCGAAAAATATTAAGTTTCCAAAAGATCCACTAAGGAAAGAACTTTACAGAATTGCAAAAATGAACAAGAATAAATACAAAACCTACATTGTAGAAGAAATGGCTTCTTCTCGTGGTATATCAGCTCTTCGACTTCCCCCTTATCATTGTGAACTTAATCCCATAGAATTAATATGGGCTCAGGTAAAGGGGGAAGTTGGAAAAAAATACTACTTTTAAAATAAACGATGTTGTGAAATTGTTTGAGAGTGCTGTAAGTCATGTTAGTAAGGAAAATTGGACAAACTGTATCGAGCATGTTATCAAAGTAGAGGCAAATATGTTGAAAATTGACAATATTTGTGATGATTTAATCAACCCTATTATTATTAATGTCAACAACGATTCTTCCTCTTCCGAGTCGGATATAGAATAAAATGTAAGTAATAAATGTATTCCAATAATTATTTCCTTTCATTTTTTATAATATTATAATTTAAAACGTATTTTTTTCCCAAAATACACACCACTGCATTGCGTTATTGCTTATCTGCTAATCCTTTAACAATGAAGAAACCCTAAATTTTGCTACAACTGAAACAAATACGGGGTCGATCTACCTGGTTTTTAGATTTACGGAAGAAATGTAATTTAAAGTAAGAGATTTATCAAAAATTTCATGGTGCTCCCTGTAAAGGTTTTGCATACTTAATTAGGGTTTATTACTCCTCGTACTTTCTGTACAGACTATATTTATGATACAAGTGCGCAAAAGTACTTCACGCACAAGTGTCATACTAAACTTTATCTACGACCACATAAAGAAGCTGCTGACGGGACTCTTAAAGGAGCACCACCCGTACAAATAGGGAGCGCCATGGGTCACTTTCCTATACGAGGGCTTATTTTCCCGACAGATTCCAACGTTGCCAAATTTAGTAGTAGCATAACAATATTGAAGTAAATTTGTGAATATCAGAAAATAAGAAATAGAAAACTAAAAAAAAAACAAGAAAACCCAGGCCCAAACCCGGTTGATCAAAGTGTAACTATGTATAAAAATATCAGAAAATAAGAAATAGAAAACTTAAAAAAAAAAAAAGGTCCTAACCGGGCTTCGAACCTACGACCTCTGGGTTGCAAGCTCATTACCCTACCAACTGCGCCAATCAGCTCACATTCAGTCACATCGAATAGAAGGTTAAACGTTGCTAGGACGCAAGCGCACCTCAACTACTAAATTTGACGTGGTGGGAGGAATCTGTCGGGAGAATAAGCTCTCGTCTTTCCTATCTATATCAGGGTTATCTGTGGTTTTGATACCTTAAGAGCGCTTTCAGACGAGACACTTTTCAGACACTACAGACACTAGTAGCCGGCCACAAATTGTCTCTTCTGAAAGCGCTCTTAAGCGACACATAAGTTCTCCTCCGCATTCGCTAGTAGCCGCGAAAAAGTAGCGACGACTTATTCATGTATTGGAACGGGAGTGTTTTCCTACTCGCTACTGAGTAGCTGCTACCCAAATTAAGTCGCTATTCGCTCAGTCGACGGTCGCCAGACCTCACTGGGAGCAGACAAGCGATTGATTTTGTATGTATGTATATTGGGGTGACATTCACTGAGAACTAAAAGATCTATTGTGCCCCCGACTGATTCGTGACGATTTTTCAGGTAGGATGGTGTTTTAAAGGCTAAGTTGTATTAATGGTTTGATTAGAAATGTATTTATTTTCTAGATTTTTTTAAATTTTAGACACAGTGGAAGACCCGCTTTCAGACTCTAGTGCTAATTGAAGAAGCAAATTTTCATTTTGAGCCTGATAATGTAGAAGCATTAAAATCACTCTTTGTTTAGGAATATTCATTTTATCATCATAGGTGTAGCAGAAAAATATAATAATACAATAATTATTAATATAAAAGCGACTGCTATACAAAGAAATTTGTTGACGAATATTTAACAAGATCCGATCGAAGGGAAACATCTCTTTGCAAAATTTGTCGACGAATATAATCGCTGCTACTTTGGTCGCATTCGTTAGCGACCTGCGAATGTGGAGGAAAACGTACCTTTATAAAGTTTACGCCCGGTGCAAACGACGCATTGAAAATCTGCGCAGAATAGTATTAATAACTCATTTTTTGAATTTTACAAAAAACTAAGAAATTTATGATTTTTCCGAATTTTCCTCGCTCCTGATTATCCAATCATTCCGCTGAAATAAGCGATAAATTCGTTGGTGTGGAAGCATCAAACTTTGAAATAATACACTGCTGCGTAAATTTAACAATGTGTTATATTTTGGGTACAAAATATGTATAAGTATTTACAAAACATTACCTACACAAAAATGGTTCTAAAGCACGTTAGAGAGAAACATCGAGAGAGAGAGAGAGAGAGTTAGGATACCGCACTTTACTGCTTTGTAAGCACGTTAGAGAGAGGCTTGAAATACCGCACTTTTTACAGATAGATATAGGTACGTCCTCGCGTATGAAGCTTGCTTTCTGCAACCGTAAGAGAGTGAATTAGAGTTTACTTTTCTTTTGAATTGAAGAGCTCAATTTGGTTGTTTGCGAGATGTTGTGTTTTTGGCTTTCTTTATTATTCTTCTATTTTTTTGTATCAAAAGGGCAAGTGGCTAACTTTAGATAGACCGATCCCATGCGGGGAAAAGGAACGGGTCGACCTAAGAACCCGCATCTGGTGAATTCCGTACGTTGCAGGGCTGTCACGTTTTGATGATTGAAATATAAATAAATGTGTTGGATTGTTTTCCAGCATTCGTTTTTTATTTTTTTATTTTCCATTGGGATTTTTATCAAAAACTCACTATCTTGATGCAATATAATCTGACAGTTTTGTGACAACTAAGCTGATATTTAAAGATGACAGTTTTTGTCGATTTTTTTTAATCTCCATATAAATGTAAGTGGCATGGGCCAAAATAATATTTCTCACTGTATGAGCAGTATTTGGTTTTGAAATTAAGTAAGGCATGAGAAATACGTCACTTTTCACAACAGTTGTAGAAAAAGATATTCAATCGCTATAATATTTCCTATTAATAGGTTTATTGTGAGACATATCCTGTAGGGATATGAATAATAAATAAGATTCTGACATTGTGCTCGATGTTACGTTCTATAGTATTAAAAATAGAAAGTAGTTAATATTAAAATATGAATAATATATTCAGTAATTTGGTTTGAAATGTCAAGAAAGCAAATAAATTCCAAAGATAATTTCATTCAGTTTCTGGATTACATATTATCACAAGACAGCGGCTTATTTCCTATTTTCTTGTGTACAAGGCAGTAGTCTGTAAGTAAATTTGATTGTCTGAACAGAATATAGTAATGTAGTTATGTCGTCAAGGAGGACACCAAAGTCCACGAACTAAATATGCTATACCATTATGGCGCCATAATGGGACAAAAATGTCATTTTTAGTAATGAAAATGTGTCATCCAGTTAATAATAATATGAACGAAACTTTGAAGGCGCAAACGCAGAGAGAAAAAAAACAGACCAAAGAATAAAACAGTTGAAAGAAGAAATCAAAAGAACATTGGTAGAAAAGCAGAAGCAGAACATAAGTGTCGAATGGAAGCACATAAAGGAAACTATGAAGAAAGTAGCTGAAAATCAAAAGAACATTGGTAGAAAAGCAGAAACAGAACATAAGTGTCGAATGGAAGCACATAAAGGAAACTATGAAGAAAGTAGCTGAAAAAACAATTTAACGAAAAAAATTAGACAGGAAAATATTTGGTTTGACGAATACTACCAAAAAGTGATAGAAATGAGGAGACAAGCCAAACAGGTAAAGCTACGGACAATATAAAGTGCAAAAAGCAGAGGAGAATAACAAAGAGGTTGAACAGAACAAAAAAGAGAGAGTTTATGGAGAACAGGATACAACACATTGAAGAAAAGAAAAGACGAACTTTTTATCAGTCAGTCGAATTAAATAAATGAAAAGCAGAACAGAGAACTGTATCTATTGAAAATAAACACGGACATTTAATAACAGATGGAGATCAAAATGTAAAAAGTGGAGTACTAGAAATATTAAAAACAAAGTCAAAATTTGAACAATCACGCGAAATTAGAGCTAGTACTGTACAAAACAACTAATAAGTAATGTTGCCACCAACAGTAGAAGAGATATCAGAGACTATTTCAGGCACTCGTTAAATAAACCAACCAGGAACTCTAGTAGTTCGGATTATCGATAATAATACAACAAGTGTGTTGATAATTATCGAAATACAAATTTCTTCAATTTTGAGAAACAAATTGTTGTTTGGAAACAGCACGAGCGCGTAAGCGCGAGTGTCGATAATCATTAATTACACGAGTTGTATTTGTCAAGATTATTTCTTGATACAATGATTCTGACGTTTCTTTAATAATTTGACATTTTCTGTCAGTCGCTAGATTTTTAATATCGAATGAAACAACTAATGACAACGCGAAACACACAGATATTGCATGTATCCAATCAGGTGCCGAAATACAAAATCGAAAACATGGTGTTTTCAGATATCAATCCTCATATTTAAACCAATCGAAGGCGCGTATTTTGTATTGAGTGAAATAATCGATATCATCAAATTTGACTCTTGATCCTGATTGGCCTGTCAAATTCGGTGTTTTCAGATTTGTGTATCCGACAGTTAAACGTCAAATTTAAATAATCTAGCCGTGCACGCATATAGAAATGAGCAAATTTGGGTTAAATTCCATCGAAATAATGAAGGAATGTGATAAATAATTGCCATCAAGGTATAACAACTATTGCAAGTACAAGCGGGTGTACAAATAATCAAGCTCAAAGCATTGTACATAATAACTGTACTATTTATAATTAATGAAGAAAAATTTGTGAATTTTCTTTTTAAAGCCGTCCCTCCGCTGGCACCACATCAGCCTCCTCGGCTTATTGTGGAACCTCCTAGTGTTCTGACTACAGCCTATCCAGCCAATCCGTTCCCTGTATTAGCTCATACAGGTTCTTTAATTAATGGTTAGTTATAGAAGTCTTCTGGAGTCATTTTGGAACTTTCATACAGTTTCTGCCTTCTGTAGTCCAACGTTTCACAGTTGCATAATATGTACAGAGCTGGTGGTTTCCTTTTTGCACTTCTGCATGTAAGGCCTCCGTTATATAGCTTTATTTTGTTCAGGTTCTCCTTTGTGGGAAAGTTTCCCGTAAGAAGTCCCATTATGGTGCGTAGTTTGTTCCTGCTCTTTAAGAGCAGCTCTTTCGCTACTTTTTCTGACAGTTCTTTAATAAATTTTTTTCCATGTGTTTGCCTGGGCGTATTCTTCCAGTGTTTATTGTGTTGTTCTTTCACTCACCCTTTCAACCATGACTTAGTGGAGCATCTGGGAATTCCCTCAGCTGGTTCGGGTCCGTTCATCAGGGTTGACGATCCTGCTCTTACCAGTTCATCAGCTCTTTCACTGCCAGCAATTCCTTTGTGATCTGGGACCCACTCCAGTGTTACAGTGTTTCGAGTCACCAGTCTTCTAAGTTCATCGCCGCATTCCCATACTAGCCGAGATGTTACCTTAGAGCTCTGAAGGGCTTTAAGGGCAGCTTGACTGTCACTGTAGACCCTGATCTGTCTATTGTTCTAGGCTCTCATGTTATTTGCCCTTCCATATGCAAGTTTTGACCTCTACTTCAAATACTGAGGCGAGATGATTCCATCAAATTTGCTCGCCTTGCTGTATATGCCCGCTCCGGTGCCGAGCTCATTCCTTGATCCGTACGTGTGCCAGATCAGTTTATTCGCTCTGCTGAGTGGCGGTGCGTTCTCTCCCTCAAGCTCCTTTCGATCTTTGATAACAATTTCTAAGCTCTCACGAAAGATATATCTGGGGGTCATGAGGTCTGTTAGCATTTTGAAGATGTGAATATTTAGTTTGATGTCAATGTATCTCGTTCATTAAACTATTTCTTTTATCAACTTCCTTACTTTTTAATCTTATAATATCTTTTGATTCACAACCCAACTGAGCTGAAAATTTTAATTTCAGGATTTCTGGATACGTTTTTTCGACTATAAAACTAACATACTGACAGTAAATACAGCAATTAACTTTTAAATTAACTTTGTTGACTTTTTGAGAAATGAAGAGCGATTCCCAAATACACCACTATAAACTAGGGAACCAGCCAACATAGCCTCATCAACTTTATCATCACAAATCTCTGAAGACAAGAAACAATATACATAGTATACAATATAAGCAATTAACTGAATACAACAGAGGAGATAATAATTCAGGCAAAGGTTTAAATGGTGGGTGAGAGGAATAATTATATGTATTACACAATGGTGAAGTGCCTTTTTCTTCCTTGAATGATTACTGACCGAAGCGAAGCGGTAGTTCCTCCGGTAGTTCCTCCTTAGTAATACAAATGTCTATTATTCCTTCCAAACCGTACATTCTCTTTTGATTAAAAAAACAACCCATTTTTATTTTACTCACAATAAGAAAACATTTCCTTATTCTTTCTTCGTGTTCTAACCCTGACTACGTTACTACGTACAGCCATTAATAACCTTCCGTCACCTATAACCTCCATATCTCACTGGATACCTTTTACTTTTTCATTTCCTACTATACCAATACATAGAAACACTGCGATGGTTAGTTCTCGATCTTGTTAGTATGGGAATCGCCTGAAGCTAGCTTAATGTATTAGTCGATACTTTGTTGTTATACACTGTATGTCACTCAATTAGCAATGACACACACACAAACATTGGATTCGATCCGCTAGATATAAAACAATTATAATATAGCGGAAATGAGATATAATATGATTGTTAGTAATAATATGCTGAAATTGGATCTGTACATCGCTTACACAAATTAGTATAACTCGGCAAATGTGTAAGTGAAAAATTTGTTTATCATCTGCCTCTCATTATTTGAAATCAATCGCAAGGATAATTAATACAATGTAAAGAGGAATAAAACAATACATATGGTCCGGTAGCCCATGTAGGCTTCATTATTTTGAATTTAAGCCGTCTCCACCATCGATTTGCATGTGATAAACAAGTAGAACTAGGTTATTCTCTCTAAAGCTATCAGAGCAGCAATCAAAGGAATGGAATCGAATATTAACTTCATGTTTTGACCTATTGCTTGAGGATTTGAAGTTGTCTTGCCGTATTTCTGTAAAACTGAATGAAATATCCTTCAAACTAGTTTAAACAATATTGGATATCCAATAAACAATCTAGAAGTGGAGAATAAATTATATCTAGCGTTTATTCATCAAGTTATAGTCAAGGACCAAGGATGTGCTTCTTGATTTCTAAGGGTTCAAGAGAATTTCTAAAGGTTCTTCCGGGTGACTACAACCTGTTGGGATTAAATGAATGCATACTTAAGTCAAAACAAAACGGCGCTAACAGTTTTAACAGGGACCCGAACGAGACATTGTCGCCTGAAGAAGCTCAAAATAGTGGAGGAGGAAGAATGTAGATTTTGTGGCACGGAAGAAGAAACCTCATTCACATACTTTCGAATTACCCGGCAATTCTGAATACTAGGCACAGCACCTGGGAGATTACTGGATAGAAGATTGAAGTTGAAGCCTGCAAACATCCTAAAATTCCTAAGGGAAATAGGACTAAAGGAGCTACTAGCCTTTGAGATTTTCCTCAGGAACTAAGTAGAAGTGAGTGAGCACAATAGATCTTTTAGGTCCAATTGAATGTTACCCCAAAATACATGCATACATACATAGACATAATAGTATAGTACCTATAAAATGTGAAGAATCTTGAAGAAACCATAGAACGTTTAGTAATTACCAAAAAGATACTACAAATAGAGGCAACAAGCCAGCTTCGAACCCGTCAGCACATAAGAGAGAGATAAAAAATAGGAGGTTTATGCTGTCTTTCTCTAATAGCGTGTATGTCATATATACACAAACAAATGCAGAAAAACCTTCGATAATTTGTTTCTTTCTCTCTTACTGGAGTTCAGACGGACATTCCCACTTACCGAGCGCCCTATTGCTTGTTGCCTCTATATGTAGCTTAGAACATAAAACAGACAGGGTCCAGGTGATTTAGAGTTTAGCGCGATAATCGCTGGTATCAGCTTGAAACTTTGTATATAGTTTGCAAAAAATACGTGCAATAAAGTACTAACCCGCAAATGCAAAACCTTGCGCGACATTGTTTAAATGACAATATTGTGCTATTTTCTAGTAGAATTACTCGTTCATTCGTGAATATCTTTTTTGCTCTTGATTATAAAGGAAAAATGTAAAATACTTTTTTTTGTCTTCTAAAAACGAACAATATGAAACCAACCGCGTCGAAAAATATTGATTAGATCAAAAGTTATTGATGATTAAGTTTAAATAAACATTAGTTAGATTAAACAATATTAGATTATTTTGTTAACAATGACAATATCCTGTAATTGTGCTTAATTACTGTACTCCGTCAACAGATCACGTGTGTCAAACCCGCAATCGGTAAGTTGAATAGTTAATGAGTTATAGCGTTATAAACAAATTTGTCACTTTCCCTGCATGACGCTGATTTTTTCTAAGGTAGATTACGTACGGTGTAATCGAGCGGCGTCGTTATTTTTTCAAAAATTGCATTTGCACGGCCATGATAATTATTGGAACTTTAGTTCTTTACGCCAGGTTATGTTTGAGCGACCAGGGGTCGCGACGCAAAAGATCTGACCGTTACGCGTTACGTTACGCTACGTTATGTTACATTGCTTCGTTATGTGCCTTGCTTTTGCGTGCTTGTGCCTCCTTAGTCTCTCTCTCGTTTACGAAGCAGCGATTCATAATAATAAATATGCTCCTACCCGGATTCGAACCCGGGCCGCCCGCGTGCAATGCGAGCATTCTAACCACTGAACCACCGATGATGCTATATTGAAATTCTATGCAAAGCTGGTATTCGCAGTGCTAGTGATCTACTTGAATTTGTTCGGATAAATTTTTACTATTATTTCCATAATTTTTTTTGCGCGATTAAGGGGTCTAGCTACTTTTCGAAATACAGGGTGTTGAAATTTTGAAAACTTGAATGTTTTAATTCGATAACTTTAAAATGGATGGATAAATTGATTTGACATTTGGCAGGTAGTTTTTTAATGTAAAAGGGCATATTTTGAAAGAAATTGTAGTTTGTGCAACTAGTGTGGATATGATGGCCATATCGCACGAGGACGAAGATGGAGCACGACGCCGTAGGCGGAGTGCTCAATCGTTCAAGTGCGATATGGACAATCCACACGAGTCGAGCAGCATATTTTTTCTACGACCCACTTAGGAAAAAATCTAGAAAATTAAAATTTCTATAAACTGTAATATAACTTCAAATTAAAAATTTAACATTTCAATTTTATGTTTCCACTAATTTTGTGGTAAACGAATGTCCAATTTGTATAATGCTACGGTTTCCTTTTTTAAATATACGATGCTGTTATAAGTAGATGTTGCCAGTCGCGGACTCCCTCATGGAGGGTACGTACCGTACCATTATCTATAATAATGAATATTCTGCTAAATATTTCAAACGTCTACCTGTTGTCGTTATTAATATCAAGCAGAATGATTATTTAAAAATAAAATTAACAATAAAAAAAAATTCCTCGCGGGGAATGGAACCCGGGTTTACCGCGTCTGGTGTCTGGTGTACTTCCTACTCTACCACCAAAGAATATGTAAATTGTTTATCTATAACGTCAGATGTATTACATAACTTTTGCTTAAAGGAACTAAAGTTCCTACCGTGTGTCCCGCGACACGTTCTACCTTTTTTAATTATTGCAAAAAAATGCTACGTCAATTTGTTTATAACGCTATAACTCATTAACTATTCAACTTACCGATTGCGGGTTTGGCACACGTGATCTGTTGACGGAGTACAGTAATTAAGCACAATTACAGGATATTGTCATTGTTAACAAAATAATCTAATATTGTTTAATCTAACTAATGTTTATTTAAACTTAATCATCAATAACTTTTGATCTAATCAATATTTTTCGACGCGGTTGGTTTCATATTGTTCGTTTTTAGAAGACAAAAAAAAGTATTTTACAATTTTCCTTTATAATCAAGAGCAAAAAAGATATTCACGAATGAACGAGTAATTCTACTAGAAAATAGCACAATATTGTCATTTAAACAATGTCGCGCAAGGTTTTGCATTTGCGGGTTAGTACTATTTTATTGCACGTATTTTTTGCAACCTATATACAAAGTTTCAAGCTGATACCAGCGATTATCGCAAAAAGGCGATTTTTGGTGTATAACGTCTGGACTAAGGAAGGAGCATTTACCAAATAAGTTTGCGTCCAAATAGGAGATTGCAAATGGCGAATACTCGGTTCCGTTTTGACAGTGGTGTACTGTTTGTATATGTATAGGGTATGGGATACGCCTTCCAAACAAGGTATCACTTGCCATAAGGTCCTATTTAAAATTATTGGCCAGAGTGGCACTGTGACGTCATCTATTACTATCACGTCACCTGTTATCATTCGTAGAGAAGTTTACAACACTTTATTTTCACCCTCTAAATTTTATTAATGTAAGTGTTCCGTTCAAAAGATACGAGGGGGGGAGGGGACTTTTGAATAACACAGTATATATTTTCTATTGTAATGTTAATATGATGAAATGATTAAAAAGTTAATAATTTTTTTAAATCTATGTTTTTATTTCCTACTTTGACGGATATTTAACAAACGTTAAATATCCATCAACTTGAGAGGCGCTATTTTATCATTATGTAAACCAAAAAGTGTTTTTTATCACCGTATGAAAATATGTTGGGATGGTTTGGTTAGATTTACTAAGGTAAGTGTGCAAAAATTAATGTCAAAACAATATTGCATTGAGTCATATTATTATTAAAATCCACATCTATTGTAAGTGATGAAAACAAATTTTTCCTACAACCACTATGCAAAACACCCTTTTCTACAAAAATTTTTATACGCAAAGCAGGCCTTTTCCTAATTCCTTTGATAACAGTTGGAAAAGTAACGCTATGGCACTTTTCCGCACCGAAATGTCAAATGCCTATGACCTGTCAACTTTTTTTGACAATTCAACCTAATATTGAATTTCTCATTGATTTACAATTTTTAAATTCGAACTAAAAGTGAGTAAATTATTTATTTCATTATTTATTTTAATTTATTAATTACAAAAACATTAACCTATTAAACAATATTTTAGGAATTATGAACCAGGATCAAAATATTTTATCTTTTGAGAACGTCCAATACGGACATTGAAAATACTACTCCAGATATTATCGAAAAGGCTCGAGCTGGAGCCGAAAATTTGTTACCTGAGGCTTCGAAAGAGGAATATCAAAAACAACATAGCAAACTTATGAACTGGAAAGATATGAAATAACTATATAACTTAATATATTTCTTTTATTAATAAATGTGGTCGTAAAAAAAATATTGTGTACAACTTGTAAGCAAATGACTTTTCCCACTCGCTAGATATGCGCTTGTGGGAAAAGTGACGCTCTGCGCACTAGTTGTACGAACTACTATTATTCATAATTTCAATCATTGCATTTCTTGATTTTTCACAATTTTGTGTGTTGTTCCTTTTTAATAAAGCAAAATATAGTAGTTTACCTAACTAGTGCGGAAAGTGATACTTTTCCGCACGCTATTGCATATGGCCGAACGACGCTTTAGCGAGTTCGGCCAGCAATCGCGTGTGGAAAAGTCACTTTACGCACGTGTTAGGTACACTATTTTTTCTACTAGCATGCGGATAAAAGCCCAAAAGTTAACATAAAGAAACATTTCCTATTAAAAACATATCAACAAATTAATTATTATTATTTTACATTCATTTGATGAGGCTTATACCAGGGCCATTAAAAAATTATTGAAGCGTACGCGTTCCTCTTTATTGAAAATTATAGCAGAATTCTAATAAATTTCTTAATTTTTCAGTCATTTGGTAAACTTGGATATACAAAATACATATTTTGAATATTCAAATGTCAGTATATTCCTCAAATGTCAATAAATTTACTTTTCGCACTAGTGCGGAAAGGTGACTTTTTCCGCACGCTTTTTAGTGCGGAAAAGATTCACTTTCCGCACGTTAGAAGAAAAAAGAATTTTTGCTTTGTGACTTTTTTTGAATAATAATGGCTTTTTTTATAAATTTAGATCTTAAGGATTCATTTTTGTAATTTAATAAATATATATCGCTGAATAATAATTATTCTAACGCTTTATAGGCCAGACGATAGGGGTAACAACTACAAGTACCTTAAGGTATGTAGATTAATATAAAAAAAGTTTACCAGTCTATCGATTTCCCAAATTAAAAAAAAAATCAGAAAACTTTTTTTTCGAAATTTCTCAATATTTTGCGTTTGGAGGAAGGTAAAGAAAAATGAAAAAAAAACACCGTTTTTTGCGTTTCTTCTGTCCGAGCAATGGTTTGTCCAGAAAAAATTCGGTAAACTAATTATGTGTTTCGCATCCGCGCGACTCTATTTTCTGAAGCGCGGCGGAGTACATTATAAACTGTTGTACAGTTATAATGTAGATATAATAGTTATTTATGTACCTAGGCAGTAAAGTGATTCTTTATCGGACGAGTCTGAAATTATGAGACGAGCGAAGCGAGGCGAATGACAGGCGAGTCCGATAAAGACAATCTACCGATGTGGTGCATACAAAATTTTATCGTCAACTATTCAGAATTCAGAATATGAAAAACTGAGGTATATTTCATAGCATTTTATTATGACAAAGTAAACAGCACATATAGAACAAATCTACTTATTATTTGTTATATTTAAATTGAAGGTACACCCTGAAGCATTATAAGTTATAAGTTAATTCCTGAAGTCAAAGGAGTTCCAACAATAATTTGTTATAAATAAATTGCAAGAAAACTATTATCTAGCCGTAATAGGGAGAAGCGTGACACTGACAGATAATGATTTTCGAGTATAATGTCAAAGTCAAAATACTTTACCAGACGCATATGTCACTTTACCAGACGCATTTGTCACTTTACCTGACGCATATGTAAACTGTTTGTTTACTTCCGGAAATCAATCTGATAATTGACGGTTTTACTGACGGTTGGCGATAAATAATAATTGTAATACGGCGTTTTGAAGAGGAAAGTGTCGGCTTTGAGATAGCATTTTTTTGACATAGCACATAATCATTTTTGGCAAATTACTCATTTAAAATATAAATATTATATTCTAATAAAAAACCAAGTATCTCAATAAAAAATATGTTATATAATAAGGTGGCATTGTAACAATTTTTCGTAGGATGGAATCTGTTATTTAGGAGGTCTGTTCTATAGATAAAATTTACGGATAAATAATTTTTCATAATTACGAAATACGGCACTTTTCATTATTTTGTAAATTCTAGGAATCTTGAATTTACAAGAAAATATATATATTAAATACTGTAACTGATAAAACTGGAGTAATTTCAATGGGAATTGCGTAGAAATGTTGGGGAAACTTCTAAGATCAAGAATACATCATTACAAAATTAATTGATTCACATACATTTATGGATTCAATGATTTTTTGTATTATAAGCGAAAATAGCAATTTTTATAGATTAGGGTAGGAATCTTCTTTATTTTTCAAAAATAAAATTTGATACTCATGTAATATAACGATGAATATTCAACGAACAAGATATATATATAGTGAAAATGTATAAAAGATGATAATATATAATTTTTTTCATACCTTTTTCCAATAAAAACATGTTAAAATTAATTTATCTCCTTTTATTTATTATTTGCAACCTCACCTCTTACCAAAGATTGAATATTTATATTTTTTTCCGCCGTGCAGCAGAGTCGCGCGGATGCGGAACACATACTTAGTTTACCGAATTTTTTACGGACAAACCATTGATCGGACGAAACAAACGCATAAGACCTTTTTTATTAAAAAACACTTCCCCTACACGGTGTTACTTTTTATTTTTCTCTACCTTACTACCAGCGTGAAATATTGAAAAATTTCGAAAAAAAAAGTTTTTTGTTTTTTTTTTTAATTTGGGAAATCGATAGACTGGTAAACTTTTTTTTATATTAATCTACATACTTCAAGGTACTTATGAAAAAAAATCAGCCGTATATCATACCGACTGGCCTATTATAAATTTTGCAAAATATTTTTCAAAGATAATGACCGTTTAACTAAGAAGCTACAACTACTTCCCGGGCTATAGGCCCCGACGGATATTGAATTACACTTCAAAGTCAAACGAGGCTGGTATATTATCTACACCAATCACGTAGTTTGTTGTCAGATTTCTCGAATTTTGGTTTGCAGTTGGAGATGAAGATGTCGCTATTGTCACAACTTTTACACTTCCGTTACTGGGCATGTATTGATTGTGATTCTAGGGTATTCTTCATTCCGTGATTAGATTTTTAGCTCACGGACGGATAACATATACCTTGTACTGATGAGAAGGAAGTACGCCGCAACCGGTCCATGTTATGTTGTCTCTTCTAATTGCAAACGAGAATGGTTGGTGTTAAATATCTTGTATATATGCCAGCCCCGATGGACTTTGAAGTGAAATTCAATATCTAGCTGTCGGGGCCTATAGCCCGGGAAGAATAAGTTATTGCTTCTTAGTTAAGCGGTCATTTCTCAAAATTTATAAAGCCTTAGAATAGTTATTATTCAGCGATATCTATTGGTAACGCGCTTTATTAAAGACGACAATATTACAGGAAACTGTAATAATACTTCAATTTAATGAATACCTACCAACCGTACTTCAGCCTATACTTGTATCCTCATCGAATACATAGATAGATATAAAATCACTTAACTTAATAAAAAAACTGACCCATCCCTTCTCGGCAAAACCCTTGAGGGGAATCTATCGGCAGCGATTTGACAAAATATCGAAGTATTTTTGGCAAAGAATTTTGAGGTATTGGATGTATTGAAAATTAAGAAAAAAATATATCATGTAGATTAATGTTGAACTTGGAGTTCTCATCGAATGAAAACTTTGGAATGCTAACCTAATTTTGTTGAAAAAAATATGAATCATGAGGTAATTACACATATTAAGCAAAGTTTGAGCACTTGTAAAGAATTAAATATGGATTAAATGAAAAACTTATTGATAAGAAGTCTAATTTGAAGCTTTATGAATACTATATAAAAATCTCAGAATCCTCAAATTACTTATGACCGTACAATTCCTTATTGAAATTCGGTTGCTACCACTGAAATATCGGATAAAAATCCATCTCTTGCTTTTCTATCCTTCTATGACTGACATTGTCTCTCTGCTTCGGTAGTCGCGTGCCGTTCCATTGTTGATACAACACTGGCCGGTCTCGGCGGTCTCCCAGTTCAGTACTGACGAAGCTTATAGAGTAGTACGTGAACCAAAATCCGCTTGGACCGCTTGGCTACCTACATGTTGCGGAGCTTTCATATTTCTAATAAAATTTTCGTTATGTGAACTTAAACGTGAGAACGTAGGGAAACAAAAAAATATACAAAGCATAATTGTGCAAGGTCGAATTTGGTAGATGACCCTTAAACTGACGCACACCACCTGCTTATCATACTAATGAATCCTTAACCACTGTACCGATTTTATGAGCCTATTGTATTTGAGGCGATACAGGACGTGTCGATTTTATTTTGGTAAAACCTACTTGCTTTATCATTTTATTCCGTATAGAAAAAAAAGACTCACTCTATATTTACAGTAGGTACTTTTGAATAAATAATGGGGCACTTTGCTTCTACGAAAAAAGATATAGGTTAGGTTGTTTCATTCATAAAAGTAAAACTATTTCTAGTTTCCTTTTTTGTATTATTAAAAATTTAAGAAAATAGCAATTATACTACAAATCTCCCTTTTGAATTGAAACGGCAACCCTGACACACTCAACAAAACGAACAATTTATAGTAGCTCGCTATAAATTCTGGAAGTTGGGCAGGCCCCGAAGGTGCTAGTTGGCCATTTCCCAAAAATATCAACCACCGTTCTGATCATTATATTCAATTAATTCTTTGACCTACTTTTTAAAGCGGCCTAATTTCTAACGATGTGCAGCCTTGTCCTTGTTAAAATATCTCCAACGGTTTTAGATAACCTAGTCCTTGCTCCCGTAAATCGTTAAAAGCTTAACTATCGAATAATTTGTAGATGATAATATAGGAACAGTGAATTTAAAAATGTTTTAATTGCATTATATCAATGTAACCTTCCTTAACAAAAATTTGAAAAACGCTGTGTTCATTACATTAATATTGCTTTTTGTAGTCAATTGAATTTAATAGCGTCTTTTCAAACATTCTAATACCTAATAATATTTACCTACGACCCCCCCTGTAATCAGTGAGTAACTTTTCAATTCGTGCGTAAAATGCTTCTTTCCACACACGTTACGTAATATACTATTATAATTAAGTTTATATTTTAAATATTTATGTTTTCTCAACCGACATAAAGATATTGTTTATTAAGTACCTAATTTTTTTTTCATTGTAATAAAGATATTTAATTAACATAGTGACCATTTTTAACCTCCTTTTGTATCTATTATTATTGAGTACGAACATTTGTTACAGTGAGAAATTAATATTGTCTCAGCCAATATGACTACACCCGGAAATTATTAGCATAGTTTTAGAAGTACGTTACTGAAACATTTGGCAGACTTTAAATAACATTATTATCACGCGATCGTTACTTGATCCACTTTCTTACTTACTACTCACTACCAGAGATGAAGTATGGACTGAAAAAAACTAAAATCGTTTCCTGTTTTGTCATTTTTTTTATAGTAACACGTCTGTAGTTACGAAAGATGAATTTAAATTTTCAATAATTTCCTGCTCTCGTAAAAACAATATGTCGCAAATATATGTACAGAGAACTGTTTGGTAAAGAACAATTAAATTATATTAAATGACCTTCTGCAATAATGCAATGAGACAGCCAAGCAATAAATTCGCCTCTAACGTTTACGAGAACTTCAGGCGTTATTTTTACAATCTCCGTTCTGATGCGATCCTTCAACTCTTCTATATCACTTGGGTGATTTTGATAAACTTTACTTTTCAAGTATTCCCATAAAAAAAGTCTAGAAGTGTCAAATCTGGTGACCTTGGTGGCCATCCGATCGTTCCTCTTCCTGGTGTGTGGAGGGAATTTCTTCGAAACTTAAGTTAAATGTCAATTTTTTTACGTTACAAAAATTGTGCTTCTCCCAACTAGTTGCACGAATAACTATTTTAAAACTTATAAAGCGTTAGAATAATTATTATTTTGCGATATCTATAGTTCATTTACGATAAGTTTGAAATTTTGACATTTGTAGTAACAATTGCAGCCACTGAACAAAATCTAAATATCCAAAGTGTGAATGGAATAATTAATCATATAAAAGGGGAAGTTATGGTCCAAAAGTTGGCCGCCGTGTCTGGAGTTGCCAGACTTATGTTGTCAAAATCAGACAATTCTATCATAATTTCTTGTATTGGGTTGTCGTTTTCATTCGCATTTTATAGGTTGTTATTTACTGTGTAAGATATAATCTGTTATTTTCATAATTATTTTGAAAGAGAGTATAGGACACTGCGTCGCAATGCATGAGTCTTTATCAAGTGGTTGCAAGGAGATGGTAGCATCCCCAATATCATATTTTGAGAGATAACCCGCTAATTCCTATTACTTCTGTGAGAGATGATAAATTTTTAATAAAAATGAACTATATTTCTCTATTCCTGTGTATTTTATCATTTATCTCACCCATTTCATTTAAAGTTAGAGCTATTTAAGCTTTGTCGAACTTTTAGGACTACAAACAATGAATTATTTCAAACCATTTGGACCAGAATTGCAGAAACCGGAATTCAATAATGGATCACAATAATATTATAATGGTAAAATTTGTTATTCCTTCAAGATTTAGTTTCATTATCCACCTGTTAATAACGGAAGACAACTCGGCTTCTCCTTTTAGATCAAAAGTACAAGTAATTAGCAATACGGCTGATGTTTTTTATAAGTACCTAGAAGTATCTAGAATAATATAAAAAAAAGTTTACCAGTCTATCGATTTCCCAAATTATAAAAAAAGTGAAGAACTTTTTTTTTTCAAATTCTTCAATATTTTACGCTGGGAGGAAGGTGGAGAAGAATAAAAATATCACTGAGTAGGGGAAGTGTTTTGCAATAAAAAAGGTCTCCTGCGCTTTTTTCGTCCGATCAATGGTTTGTCCGGAAAATATTCGGTAAACTAAGTATGTGTTCCGCATCCGTGCGACTCTGCTGCACGGCGGAAGACCTACTTTCCGAATTGCGAAAAAAAATATAAAAATTCAATCAGAATTTTTTTCAATCTTTGGTAAGAGTTAAGGTTGTAAATAATAAATAAAAGGTGATAAACTAATTTTTACAAATTTTTATTGGAAAAAGGTATGCAAAAAATTATACCTTAAAATTATATATTAATCATCTTTTATACATTTTCACTATATACATTTTGTTCGTTGAATACTAATCTTTATATTACGGGAGTATCGAATTTTATTTTGAAAAAATAAGAAGATTCCCACCCGAATCTATAAAAATTGCTATTTTCGCTAATAATACAAAAAAATGTATGTATATTAATTAATTTTGTATTTATATATTCTTAAAAGTTACAGTACTTAATATATATGTTATAGGCAATCTGTATAATCCGGCATTGTATAGTATATATGCCTAGGCATTATATACATTGCCAAAAACGTTCAGGCAATGTGTATAATACGATTCATTTCATACATTGTCTAGGTATTGTATAAAATGCCAGAAGCGCATCAATGTGTATAACGAACGACCACGGGAAGGAGACGCATGCGCGGGGTACGGGACTACCCCGTAAACAAGTTGCAGCTCGTTCGGTGTGTTAGTACCATAAAATACTTCAACCTAGAATTGTAACTGGGATTGGAGAGAATGTTTTAAGTTACGATGCGGCCAAACTGTAGAGGGCACTGATCATCAACAATCGCAATGTCAAGATGTCAAAATGGAAGGAAAATTAAACAAACCACGTAAAAAACTTTGTTGTGTTCCGTTTTGCTGAGACAAAACGAGTGCTAAACATCGATTTCCAAAACGTGAACCTGAAGTATTTGACTCCTGGCTGAGAAATATTAATAATGTGTAGTTACACTGCATGCCTTTAAAACAAATATACCAAAATTCCCGTGTTTGTGTTAAACACTTTAGTGATGACTGTAAAGTACCTACCAGGAGAAAGAGGCTGAAAAAAAAGCTGTTCTCACTTTATTCATTCCAGGTAATTAGCTAAATTTAATATTAGGTGCAAGTCTATAGGTTAATTAATAATTAGGATTCTTCTTTTATGGTGTAAAAAAGTAACCTAATACTATTTCAAGAGGAGATGATATGAAATTTCCAAAATTCATGAATACTAACAAGGAGATTCAACATTTGTTGATCCATCAATAATGAAAGCAGCTATATCAAATTTTGTTCTAAAAAAACGCTCTCAAAGAAGAAGACACTATAGAAATGAGTAAAGGTACTTCATACGTGACCCTCCTAGTTGAATTGTTTTAAACTAGATGCCAGACCACATGGATGAAAAAATAACACAAAATACATATATTTTAGGAATGAAAATAGCAGAATATTGGGAAATAATCTAGTTAGGTAGTATGTTGTGTGTTATGTATAGGTATGTGTGTTAAAAATGTTGTTATTATCACTAAATAAATATTTAATTTCCCAAAGTCTTTTTATTTGAAGTATTCGTCGTTCACCATATAATTTATCCTAGACACACAAATTATATATTGCAAACTTTACCTTCTGCAAAAATGTTGCATTATGTTGCCTTAACTCTTACTCTGCTGTACAAGTTTTTTAGAAATAAATTAACTTTTAACGAAAAGAACACAAAATGCGGCTTTTATGAAAACATATAAATTATAACTGATAGTATTTCACCAAATCTTGCATCAACAACAGTTTGCCAAATATTCTCTTATGTTCAGCTCTGATGCAAGATTTGGCGAAATATTATCAGTTATAATTTATATATTTTTATAAGCAGCTGAATTTTGTGTTCTTTAGGTAAACATTCGATTTATTTTTTAAAAAGAAAAAAATTCTCCATCAACTTGATATTTAAAATTCCCGCTGAATTTTATAGTTCCTGCGGCCAAACTTCAGATGGCAGTTGAAACAGTAGTCACTGCTGACAACATAGGAGTTACAATTCTAGGTTGAAGTATTTTATGGTTAGTACGCAACACTCCTTTGTTCTATGCAGACGTATTTTATTAGTTTACGCATTGGTTCTAAACTAAATTATTAAGTTTCACCAAGGTATAAAAAGAACTCCATACGAAGGTTGGCATTTCTTTGCCGTTTAATGATGCTAATGTAGAGACCGAATAGCAACTTGAAAAAGTAATTAATTTAGCACAGAGTAACCCTGTTGAGTCTGAAAATAAAAGAAATGAACAGATTGAAAACCATCCTTTGGAAAAACATGTCGTTATACAGGAAAATCCCGAAATCCACACAGAAACTTTAAGTGCCGAGAACAAACATGCGAATCTTGAAAACGTCGATGCTGAACCTGACAATGTTCCAAATCAACCTTCCCCCCAATTACCTTCGTCCGTACTCAAATGCTGTGTTTGCTCTGGAGAGACCACGGGTGCTCATTCGTGTAGAACATGCAAAAGTCCTATACATACTATTTGTGCTGCCCCAGAAACAAACGTACCAGAAGGCTATGGGTCTAAAGTGATTTGCCCTTTATGCATAAAAACAGCATTAACTTAAGAAAACCGCAACAGTTCTAAAGATAATTTAGAGGAACAAGCCAAGAAACTACTCAAAACTTCAGGAAAAAAATTTCCTCCTGTTGGTGATGTCGCTAATCAGGATACAACAGTGCTCTCCGTTGCTACTTTGCAATCGACTGGAACAGGTCAGGGATTTTTCAAATGTACTTGCAAAGTAAACTGTGAAACCAAAAAGTGTTCATGCTTTAAGAATAAATTGCTGTGTACTTCAAAGTGTCACAATAGTTCATCTTGTAAGAATAAGTAACTGCTTTTAATATACTTGGCAACTTACAAGAAGATGTTTTACTATTGAAATTAAAAACTTTGTATCTTAAGAAAAATATGTCTTAAAGAAAGAGTTTGGTGAGACAATTTGCATGATGTCACCTAAGATTTTATTTCATTTCAAATTATAATTATGTTATTAGAAGAATCTTAATTTTATCTATGGACCAGACCTCCTAAATAACAGTTTCCATCCTTCGAAAAATTGTTTCAATGCCACCTCATTATATAACATATTTTTTATTGAGATTTTTGGTTTTTGAATAGAATATAATATTTCATCCGGTCCTGATGGTATTCCATTGTTTCTTAAAAGGAACTGTGTTTTCACTTTGGCTAGACCAATACAATTCCTCTTTAATCTTTCTTTAGACTCTGGTATCTTCCCTGATTTTTGGAAACAAAGTTTCATTACTCCAATCCATAAATCGGGACCTAGAGATGATGTAAGAAATTATAGATCCGTCTGCATTCAATCTGAGTTACCTAAATTACTTGACTGCCTTATATCTAGAAAGATGAGTTGGGATACTTCTCATCTAATTAATAAGGAACAACACGGATTTGTGAAAGGTAAATCAACTACCACTAATTTATAGTCCAGTCATTATATACATTTAAAAGTGAAAATGAACCGAGAAAGCCAAATTTTGGATATCACATGGGGGGGTGGCTAGAAAAGCTTAAGTTCAAATTGTCGACCAAAATAACCTTGTGCAATTTCCGCCATCTTGAAAAAACCCCTAAATTCAGTTTTTTCATCATAACTCGGTTCCCCGTTGAGATACGAAATTTTTTATGGAATACTTTTTTGTTGCTCTTCTCGCGATCTACAATTAAGGTCCCATGCATTTTTCACGTATCGATAGTCGTTTTCGAGATATCGATCAAAAATATCAAAAATTTGGGGAGAATTTTTTTTTTCGCTATTTACTTTTTTCTGGTGAAAGATATCGAAAAATGTTTAAAATAAAACTTGTAGAGCGTGTCCAGACCTACAAATTCGTTTTTTTATTTTTCATTTCCGACAAAAATTACGACCTCCAGCGCGCTACACGCGCCGGACGCGTCTCCATGGCGCGTCATGGCGTCTCGCCATGGAGCACGTGACTATGCGACCGTTAGAGTTTGGGCGTGGGTCAGGTATAAAAGACCCTTTTTTCGTGTTCGTGCCGGAACATCTGCTCCTTATTCGTAGCATTCCAGGTTGATCCGGAGATGCTAGCTTGCGCGGGAAAGCTGTTCCTTATCGCTCTTTATGGTGGTCGTAAAGAGGACACGACGATGGATATTTTGCGATTCCATCGCTTCGCAAAATCAATGACGACAAGCAAGACGAATAATCTTTCACTGCTCCCACCAACGGAAAGTGCAGTCCGCCAACACGTTTTCCGGACATATTTACAAGTACAAACGTGGCTCGGAATTTTTAAAGATCCTCAAGAATGGGGTTGGCGACAAACAAATAACGGGCTCGAACCAATTTGCACCACAGCCGCACCCGCTCCACCTGAACTTTTGAAACTCATTTCGTGCAAATGCAAAGGAAAGTGTGGAGCTGCTTGTGGCTGCAGGAAAGCAGGAATCCATTGCTCCGTTATTTGCCTGCACTGCAGTGGACAGACATGTGACAATGTCGCCAGAGTCCAAATTTTATTCAACGACGATGACGATGATTACGATTTTTCGACCGTCACATCATCATTTCCTGCGATTGAAGAGGTTTCACGACTCGAAGAGTCTACGGAGGAGGAACTTGAACAGCCAGGACCATCCAAACGACGAAAAATGTGTGAAAAAAATTACCACTTGTAATCATTATGTTTGCTGCATAAAAATTATTTCATCAATAAATTTTATGTATTTGATTTCTAATTTGGCTGGTTTATGAATTTTTTTTGTATTGCAATAATTCCCTGAACCATTTTCCATCCATTTTGACGCGGCTAAATGAAAACCGGGCACAGTTTCACTGACTTTGAGGCGCGCTAGAGGTCGTAATTTTTCCCGGAAATGAGAAATAAAAAAACGAATTTGTAGGTCTGGACACGCTCTACAAGTTTTATTTCAAACATTTTTCGATATCTTTCACCAGAAAAAAGTAAAAAGCGAAAAAAAAATTCTCCCCAAATTTTTGATATTTTTGATCGATATCTCGAAAACGACTATCGATACGTGAAAAATGCATGGGACTTTAATTGTAGATCGCGAGAAGAGCAACAAAAAAGTATTCCATAAAAAATTTCGTATCTCAACGGGGAACCGAGTTAGAATGAAAAAACTGAATTTAAGGGTTTTTTCAAGATGGCGGAAATTGCACAAGGTTATTCTGGTCGACAATTTGAACTTAAGCTTTTCTTGCCATCCCCCACGTAATATCCAAAATTTGGCTTTCTCGGTTCATTTTCATTTATTTCCCGATTTTTCCGACGTAATGACTGGACTATTAGTACTGTATAAACATTTTATCCTGAATACATTAGAGAAAAGAGGGCAGGTTGATGCAATATATACCGATATTACCAAAGCATTCGATCGTGTTAACCATTTACTTTTATTAAAAAAATTGAATGCAATAGGATTTGACGGTTGTATTTTAAGGTGGTTAGGTAGCTTTTTGGAAAACCGTACGCAATCTGTACGTTGTGCTGGCTCTGTATCTACGTCTATCTCCGTTACATCGGGAGTTCCACAAGGTGTTCACCTAGGTCCAGTGCTGTTCAATCTTTATGTCAGTGATATTCCTGATGTTATATGCAACTCAGAAATTTTGATGTTTGCAGATGATCTAAAATTGTTCAAGTGTATAGTCAATGCTAATGACACTATCTTGATTTTTCACGAACAACAACCCTATTTCAACATCTTACATGCTGAACAATGCTCCACTTGATCAAGTGAGAAGCGTTAAAGACTTGGGTGTCGTTTTAGATCATAAGTTATTATTTCAATCGCATATTTCTAAGATAGTCGCAAAAGCGAATAAAATGCTGGGTTTTATAATGAAATCATCAAGAGATTTGTCACTGCAGTCAATCAAGATTCTATACTGTTTCTTGGTACGTTCAAATGTGGAGTATAATTGTGTTGTGTGGAATCCGTTCCGAATGAATGACGTTAATTTGATCGAAAATGTTCAAATAAAATTTTTGCGTTATGCAGCTTTTAAGATGGGGTTTAGTAAAGGCGCATATCAAAGTAATGCTTTATTAACAGTATTAGATTTAAACACGCTAGCACATCGTAGATCTGTTAGTTCTTTAACTTTTTTACATGCATTAATTAATGGTGCAATAATTAATTGTCCTGATTTATTAGCACTCATCAACTTCAATGTTAATGGTAGAAGAACTAGAAATAGTGAAATATTTAATATTCCATTTCATCCTACGGACTATGGACAAAATGAATCCATCACGAGAGTTCTCAGAATTGCCAATGACATTAATTTTAGTATAGAACTTTTTAATACCTCAATTCCTACTTAAAAAAAAACAGACAAAAATCTTGAATTTTTAACTTCCAATTTTAATTTTCATCATGGGTAAATTAAATTGTAATATTTTGTTTCATATTTTTAATTGTATTTCATTGATTTCCTGTTATATTTTGTGCATTTTTTAGTATTGTATTTTTATTATTGCATTTTGTATTCGCTTACTGCGGAGCACATACTTAGTTTACCGAATCTTTTCCAGACAAACCATTGCTCGGACGAAAGAAACGCGTGAAACCTTTTTTGTTGCAAAACATTCCCCCTACACGACGGTATTTATAATTTTCTTCAGTCCTTCTCCCAGCGCGAGATATTGAAAAATTTCTAAGAAAAAGTTTTTTGATTTTTTTTCTAATTTGGGAAATCGATAGACTGGTAAACTTTTGTTTATATTAATTTACATACTTTAAGGTAATTATGAAAAAAAATCAGCCGTATTGCTAATTACTTGTAGTTGTTACCCCTATCGTCTGGCCTATTTATTTTTGACCCCAGATTAAGTGGTATAATTTATGACAAATCATTCTGTTCCACCCAGTGCATACGTTCACGTATACATTATAGGATAAATAGAGTGAAAGTTTTATTTCATTTGATCTGCCTACACATTCAAAACCAATTTAAAAAATTATTGTTTTCAGATATATTGCAAAGAAAGTACCTAACTGGTCTTAAATGTCCTAATTACAGTTGCATAGATCGTTTCAATAATTATCCATTTAGATCAACAAAGATAAAACAATTTATAATGGCAATTGTTCAAAAGTTTCTATAAAAACCTGAATTTTTATCAACACACTCTCGACCACAAATCTGTGCGAGAGTAAAAGTGAAGGAAAGTAGTTCAAATGTTGCTGCACTAAGAAGAAAGTGACAGTGAAACCGATGACCGACTTAAAAACTGTTTTCATTGTTAAATCGCTATAATAATAATTTTAGCGAGAGAATTTATTTAAAACTAACACAGTTGAAACAATTCATTAATTATGATAACCCAAAAAATATCGCTGGTTTCGCGGATTTGTGAGAGCAAAGAAATTGATACTATCTGTTTGAGAATAATAGCAATAAACGATTTGAAAGGGGTGTGCTGCACTACAACTTACCGAAGAATTTCTACCATGTGAAAAGCATTGAGATGTACTGGGATGCGATTTTCGAGTTCACACGAATATTATGCGTGTACGGTTATTTCCACATGAATTTCCTTGTATACGGTGATAAATGTGTATTTTTCAACACCGTTCGAATAAACGTTCGCACACGAAAAATTTAGCAGCCGGCAACACCGCATAATCGTATGGTCTTGTCACTTGTGACATTTGAAAAGCGAAGAATATACCTTATCTATGCAGTTCTAATAGTTCTATGCAAATAATATACCAATTACT
The DNA here is from genome assembly GCA_910591685.1 of Galerucella tenella. NCBI lineage: Eukaryota > Metazoa > Arthropoda > Insecta > Coleoptera > Chrysomelidae > Galerucella > Galerucella tenella. The sequence goes on from CAJUYH010000688.1 coordinate 56,151, forward strand.
CCATCAAGTTATGGTAGGTATAATATATCAATGTTGTCGGGTTAACCTGTCTAAATAGACTTTATTGTAGTTATACTTACTTTTATATCTATGCTCAAGGCTGAGATTCTTGTTTAGGCAGGGAGATGAGGCTCCAATATGTTTATTACTTCTAAAGGTTTTGTAAGTCTACAAAGTTTCACAAATTGCCTTTCTGAATATTCTTCAAAAAGACAATAAATAGGTTGAAGATCCTATGAGGTCTATCTGCTAACTTTTCCGCTTCTTGTATATAGTTTAAGAAGTTTAAATGAATTGAATCATAAAATCCTGCCATATTATAACTGATTATATCATGTATTATTCAAATTAATGACATACCAAACACAAATATTTTCAATCTAGTGAATTTACACTTTCCGTACACGAAAACATTTATTCGAATGGAATAAGCCCACTGGAACGAGTCATACAAGTGTTCGTATACGATTACCGTTTGAGTATGTCGAAAACTAGGTTATTTAAATTTCATACGAAAATGGCAATTTTTCGTATACGACTTACTACCGAATGGTTTCGAAAGTCGGACCCCTGGAGTGTGATTTTCGAGTTCACACGAATATTATGCGTGTACGGTTATTTCCACATGATTTTTTTCGTATACGGTGCTAAATGTGTATTTTTCAACACCATTCGAGTAAACGATCGTACACAAAGAATTTAGCAGCCAGCAACACCGCATGATCGTATGGTCTTGTCACTTGTGACATTTGAAAAGCGAAGAATATACCTTATCTATGCAGTTCTAATAGTTCTATGCAAAGAATATACCAACTACTGTATCAAGTCTAGTGTAGTGAGCCCAAACTGGCTTTTGATATTATTTATTTAGCATTTTTTCTTTATTATTGTTTGTTGTTGAAAAATGGGAGATTCAAGTTCCAGTGCTGCTCAAAAATGTGACAATATTTCTGAATAATCCTCAAAAGGATCAATAAATGGGTTAAGGAGATCTATTTGCTAACTCTTCCGCTTCTTGTATAGCGTCAATGAAGTTCAAATGAATTAAATCATCAAAACTTGCCATATTATAACTCATCATATCATACCAAACACAAATATTTTCAATTTAGGCTATGTGAATTTACACTTTCCGTACACGAAAACATTCATTCGAATGGAATAAACCCACTCTAAACAAGCCATACGAAAGAGTTCATATACGATTACCGTTTGAGCATGTCGAAAATTAGGTTATTTAAATTTCATACGAAAATGGCCATTTTTCGTATACGATTTACTCCCGAAAGGTTTCGAAAATCGCACCCCTGAACCGAACCCTCACAGAACGCACCCTTCTAGGAGCGATGCATCTTGGCAAATAATACACAGTGCAGAAGCCATTTTCCAATTTAGTCGTCATAAGTGATGTGTTCACATGTAGTCTTTTGATATGGTCGTTACAGACAAGGGGCCATCCATAAAGTACGTCACACGAATTTTAGGACTTTTGAATCCCTCCCCCCGTCCTTGACACAGGTTGTCACATTTTTAGAAACCCTCCCCTCTGATGTGACGTCACACATTTTTTAAATGTATGCATGTACTCATTTAAAAATAAGCGAGAGAAAACAGCTATTTTCATTTTTCACTCATTTTTATTACATAATAATTATTATGATTATAATCGAGTAAAATGCTGAATTATAAATAAATATAGATCAAGTTCGTATATTTTTCAAGTTTTTAATTCACATCCAAACTTTGCGTTTTAGTATTCTAAATTTTAACATATACCGTCACAAAACTATTGACCTTGACCTCAAGCCCGTTGTCACACGATGTCAAACTTCGGTGATACCCTGCCTCCCCATTAACGTGTGACGTACTTTATGGATGGCCCCCAAATTAGATGAGTTTGCTTGTAGGTTGGAATATGCATTTTTAAAATATTTTTCCAACGTCCATATTATCAACGAAAAGTATACAAATGTTTACTGACGGAATAACACCTATATAATAAATACAACTATGTGCTAAAATACTTTATTTCAGTGTAATTAGGGTAAAGTTGTAAGGATTTATTATGGTCCTCAGTGTATGTCAGAGTTAGCTCTGTCACCTTCAAGGTTCCTCCAACATCAGAGAATTTTCGCTGGGCTTCACTTCTTATTGTTGTATATTCTTTGATATCGGCAAAAAGCTCCCACCACCCCTCATCTCATCCGATGGGGCCTCATCGTCTATAAGTGGAAGCTGAAGAGGCTGTTGAGAAGGGCCGAGTGATCTTTTTATTTGCAGTGTAACCATGGTGGTTTTATCTTTAGCGATCTTCTTTCTTGCTCCTTATTGGATGTGTTTTGCGCTGCCTCTATAAGGAGCAAATCCTTAGCCGACGATGTGCTACTAAAGGCGACCTTTCAAAATGTCCCTACTTGAAATCCCGACTATCTTTTTCATGTGCCGGCTCTTCTCCTAGATGGGGCTTCTTGAGATCCTCTACCAATTGATTTTAGGCCATTAGCAGCTCTAACTGCATTGCCACCGGCTCGAAAAATCTGTTGCTTTATCGTGTGTTCATCGTCGAGCATCTCTTATAGTTCATTGGGTGTTATACCTGGTATTTCGTGCAGGCTTTTTTTTCGGGCCGAGATGGGAAACTCATGTTTGAATGGGTTCCAGCCAGTACCCAGACAGTGCTGGACTCATCCCCACGGGAATGCCTACCAACCAAACCCACCTTAAACTCGCCGTTACTCCCGCCTTGGAATCACTACCCTAGCATACTTCAAGACGGGCGGCGATCCCTCACACACTCTCCGTCATCTTCTCCCTTCTATCCCACATGCCATGTTGAGTCCTTCTCTTTCTCTAATCATGCTCTCTACTAAGCCACTTATCTCCATCCATTCCTCCTCTCCCCTCAACATAATCTTCACCATAATTTCCCAATACACCGCCTCTCCCAGTTTATTTTCCAGCTTCTTCAGAACTTCCTCGTTCTTCCACCATCTAAACACATGTCTTGTGTCCCGTGCAGGCTGTCTATTGGCATTTGGCACTCGTTGGAGGGGTGTGGTTATCTGCACTTGACACACTTGTTGCTTACTATGTTTGTCATCTGTCCATGGTGGAATCCCTGGCAGCTGTAACACTGCGTTGGTCGATTTCCTCTTTTTTGCCATTCCCATCCTATCATCAAATCTTCCTGGTATTTTTTTATTTTCTACGTCCAGCTCCAACATGCAGATAGGCATTGATCTTCTTCCGCCGTACCTACCTGGAATGGATTTGGCTTATCTTGTCCATTCGGACAAAGATAACAGAATAAAATATAAGATGTTTCACTCTAGGGAGGTTTGATTCAAG
>CAJUYH010000689.1:0-59468 GCA_910591685.1 Galerucella tenella
ATGTGATATACTTACTTATTTATCATTGGTACTATTATCGCAGGATTGATTATCATTTATGATAGGTAAGTTGAAAAGGTAAATTTTTATATTACACGTTTAAGGTAAGGTTTTCAAAAAATGATGAGAATATTATTTTTCATTTTATTCTTTTTCTTTTGCGAGCAAAATTGAAGATTTCCCAAAAGCTGTAGGATGTAGTTGCAGGTATTACTCATGTTATGTGACAAATGCTTAAATTACCTCTCTAATGTTTTGAAGAATTGGTGTGCATATTTCGGTTTTTTTACTCTCCTACCACCATTCCCTATTATTTACTAATACGATATTCTTAAGACTTTACTTGAAAACAAATATTCAAGTGCAAAATAATCTTATTGCAAATATTGTACAATATTAAGCGTATGCTGAAAAATTAAAACATTCAAAAAGCCCGCGTCTTAACTAATAGTTAATACTTGTAGCCAAGGTAGGCGCTAGTGGTAACTTAATGCAACATAATGCTACACCTTTAACAGCTCTCTTATTATTTATTTCTCCATAGGTGGCGCGTTTTTCTGAATGTGAACGAACTAACAAGCGACTGCTGTAATAACTTGTACGATGTATAGAGAGTTCTTTTCACGATTCAAGACACTGACTTGACTTGACTTATGCTTGAGATGCAATAAAACCATAAAACTTTTCGATTTACTGTGACGAGTCGCACTATACCTGATGAACAATAAATATTATTCATAATAAGAGTGACCCAAGAGTCTTATAGAGTTTTTGGGTTATAATTTATTATTCGCGAATAAAATAAATTCGACCCTGTCACGGCTAATACTTTTATGGCTTATTGGAAAGTTTATTAGAGGATAAATTAAATTTTTTGTTTGGTATTAATTTTATTGAAAAATTCAATTAGGGCTTAATTGCATGTCATTATCCCATCTCAGGTCAGGTCGGGGTCAGGTGTTCTGGTCCCCGCTACCTACGTTAATACTCTAGCTGGTACTCTGGCACTAAATTAATCCGACCAGTAATTTCACCCCCGTAATGAAAATACAATTAAATGTTGTTCTTAAAATTGAGGTAAGGCAGGTACTTGATAAAAATAACAACCCCTTGAATTATTAGATTTGTAATCATTTATCGAAGTGAATTTGAGCTGAAAGTGTTGAAAAATATCATTATGAAAGTAGGAATTATTGCAAGTATTCGTGGCAAAAATTTACTTGTAATCGATAACTACAAGTATAGTTTACATAAAAAATTGAAAACTACAGACGAAACTTGTTGGAAATGTACCAACAGAAAGTGCAAAGCATGTGTTTATACACTCGGTGGATGTAGTGCAATTTGTGTAACCAAATCTTGGTCGGAACACTGCCATCCTGCAGATATAGATATTTCTACCTTGAATAGGCAAATAGTTCCTGCTTCCTGCTGTTGAAGATGTTTCCGAGAAATCATCAAAAATTATTCGCTCAGCATTGAAAGAAAATCTACCAGCAGCTTTGACATTACAAGATGTCAGGTACATAAGAAAAAATATGTATAATAGTCGACGTAAGTTAACACCCGCTCTTCCCACAAATATTAACGACGTACATCAAGTATTGAATTCGATCGACGTAAGAACTTCTCAAGACGTACAATATCTTTTTATCAATTGCTTGCCAAGCAATATAATTGTTTTTACGTGGACAACAAATCTCGAAGCTCTGTAAAAATCAGAACGCATCTACGTTGACGGTACATTTGATTTCTGTACCAAATATTTTTGTCAAATGTTCACTATTCATGGTTTTTTAAGCGGACATACCACTGCTGGTTTGTCTTTTACCAAACAAGACATCCGAGACGTACAAAAAACTATTTCTAATGATTATAAGTGTTCCGAAATCAATATTGTTTTAACAATCAATCAAGTTGTGTGTGATTTTGAGATGGGTATTCATAAAGCGGTTCGGGAAGTGTAGCCTTCCGCCGAAATAATTGGTTGCCGGTTCCATCTTGCCCAGGCATGGTTTCGAAAAATTAAATCAATTGGCCTTCTTTCGGAATACAATGACGCGAACAGTGATATAGGCCGTTGGTTACGTTGAACTTTTGGTCTAACTTATTTGGATCCTGATGAAGTGGGTGATTGCATTGCCTGCGAATTAAATGAGAACAGACCGGATGATACAAGGTTGGAAAAGTATTCAGATTATTTGATCGAAAACTATATTGATGAACAATCTCATTTTCCGCCGAAAATGTGGGCCAAAAATTCAGCAGATCTAACTCGGACAACAAATGCGTGCGAAGCTTTTTATCGAACTTTCAATGACTCTTTCTACAAAGCACATCCTAATTTAATACCATTTCTTGAAAAATTGTATGAATCTCAAATTGAAACTTATGTTAAATTGCAAAGTTTACATTTAAAACCTAAAATTAGAGACGTTAGTGTTAGAAATCGCTAGAAATAAAATAAATAAAAATTTTGTTTTATTTCTCTCTATTATTGAGATACTAGTCTTTGCGTTATACTTGTCAAAGTACCCCTTAAGTACTTAGCGTACTTACACAACTTAGAGAAACTATAAAGATATATGTTTATTTTATAGGGACTAGATTACTTGTACGGAATACTATGCCTGCCGCTCACGGGGACCAAATTACCTCCTAAATATCTGTGAGGTCATAATTGGGAACCAAATTACCAACTCCGGTCAGGTCAGCTTCTTAAATAATTGAAAAAACTATACTAGGTAATTCAATAATGGTAACGAGGTGTCATATCTCCGAAACTGTATGTTCTGGAATTTGGGGAATAAATTTGAATGTGAAAATCGGCCCTAGAAAAAAGACTAAAAATGTTTATGTGTGTATAGTTTTTTCCTAGGCGGTGCAATCTTACACAAAATACTCCCTAATTATGTAGGTCGATGAAAAATATCAACTTCAGAAACTTATTCCACGAAATTTTTTTTTTAAATTCTTAAATCGGCAACGAGAGGGCGTAATGTAGCACCTAGCTTTATTTATGAATTTTTTTTGGAGAAGTTCCAAATAAAATGCTATAACTCTAACCAGTTTACAAAAGGCAACTAAGATGACTAAGGGCGGGTTCATCAATGCCCGGTTAAATCTGTCAGCTATCTCTAGCCGCCAGTCAAAGTCTCGGTTACAATAAAAAGCGTTTATCAATGCACCACATAACCGACAGCTAGCCAACTAGAGATAAAGTATAATTGAGCATTTGACAACCTTGCTCGGGTTATTAACGTGAGTGTAATGTTGTCAGAGTATAAAATTTTCATTTTAATTTGGTGTGCGGAGGATCACCCGTTACATGAAATATACATATTATTAATTTTATTCGCATATTTTGTTATAATACACCAAATCAAGAATATAAAGGTGGAAGTTATTATTTTTCTATTTTAGCGTAAGCTTACTCTGACAACATCGTGTAAATTTCACTTGTCAGTGTCAAAATTGTGGTACTGTTATTTTTATTTCGTCTATGTTGTGCTTTGTTGAGTTGTTTGCATTTGAGCATGTCCACAAAACAAAAAAGATTTTCCAATTTCACGGAGTCAGATCGACATCATTGAGCTCTTCAAAGGGATTCATCCGTTCTTCAACAGTATATGGTCGTCTTTCGTACTACAAATTCCAATATTTCGCTAAGATCCAAGCTCTTTATCGAAAAGGTCGTCAAGTTCCTCAAGATCCATTGACAATAACAATGAAATGAAATACACACACAGAACCTAGATGCTACTAAACTACAATAAAAGAATCAAATAAGCTCCTCGATTTCACCCTAAACGATAATAACACAATCAAATTTAAAGTTGAAATAATCTTTGTTGCAAAATGTAAGCAAACATGAAAAAATCATGACACAGTTGTCAGTTAGAATCTATGGTTAGAATAACTTAACACCACTTTCTCGTATTTAACTGTATGTTCTATGGTTAACATCAACTTGATAGTGGCAGCTAGGATAGCCGAAAGTTTGACTGCCAGCTAATGCAAACTGGCAGTTGATCAATACTTTGACCAACAGCTAAGATAAGCCGCCCTTATTAACCTGTCAAAACCGAAGTTTGATATTTTGTTATTTGAAATATAACAAATATTAACATTTTTGGTTAGTGTTGATGATTGTTGGCTTACTTAGCTAGTTGGGAGAGAAAATAAAATAACAACTAAAAACGTATAACAAAAATATTTATTGACGTTACATATTGAAACAAAACTAAGGGGGATGCTCATAATAGGAATTCACAAAATGCACGCCTTACCCAATTATTCCAAATACAAAAAATGCTCACCATCATTTTCTATGAACAAATCCAGTCTTTTTGTGGGAGGATGTGTTTTGAAAACTAAATTTTTGATAGATATCGCAGAATAGTAATTATTCTGAGTTTAACAAAATCTCGTCCAAAGACATTGACCGTTCAACTAAGAAGAAACAACTACTTCCCAGGCTATAGGCACCGACGAATATTGGATTACACTTCAAAGTCAAACGGGGTTGGCATATATACAAGATATTTGGATGGTTTGCAGTTAGAAGGGACAACATAACTTGTAGAACGGTTTCGGCGTTTCTTCTTAGTTGAACGGTCACTGTCTTCGGAAAATATTTTTCAAAAACTCATAAAGCGTTAGAATAATCATTATTCTGCGATATACCGGGTGTCCCAAGTTATCCTATACATACAATATCTCGCTTATTTGACAAGATAATTTGAAAATTAAAAAACTGCTTTGAATGGTATTGAAGTCCCTTCATAATGACTTATGAAAAAACTTGATTGCATTTGACAGGTATGTGCAGCCACCTATTACTTTTTATTTTAAAATGGTACACACTGTATATTGTCATTAAAAATTGCGTGTTATTCTATTAGGAATACAACGATACAACATACTTGTGCTTATTTTTTATTATTAACAACAAAAAATTAACATTTCTGAAATTTAACTAAAATGCATATGCAATTCAAAAAACTAAAACAAAATTATAGCAAGTGTTCAAAATTATTTCCTGCACATTCCATGCACGCTTCAAGACGTCTTAAAAGCGTTCTTGTGCAGGCCGCCTGAATCATAGCTGGTGTAACAGCACGACATGCTTCACGAATGCGTTCTTTCAGATCATCTACATCTACAGGTTGCGTTTGATGAACCAATTCTTTAAGGTAACCCCACAAAAAAAAATCCAGTGGTGTTAGATCTGGCGAGCGAGGAGGCCAAGCTATAGGTCCATAAGTACCAATCCACCTGTTGGGAAACAGTTGATCGAGGTGCTCCGCAACAATACCTGCATTATGAGGGGAAGCACCGTCCTGTTGCCAGATAATTGTATTCCGTTGTGCCCAAGGAATGTCTTCCATAAATTCAGCTAACTCGTGTTCAAGAAAATGTAGATATATTTCCCCATTCAATGTGCCCTCATAAAAGTATGGCCCAATCAAGTGACCATTGAATAAACCGCACCATACATTTATACCCCAAATAGTCTGAAAACGAGTTGAAGAAACCCAATGTGGATTTTCGTTCGACCAATAATGGGCATTATGTGTATTCACTACACCATTGTTGTGGAAGCGGCTTTCATCACTCCAAAATATTTTATTTAAAAGCAATGGATCATCGGTAATCATAACATCAATTAAAGAAATAAATTCTAATCTTCGGTCGAAATCAGTAGGCTTCAGTCCTTGAACTAAATGTAATTTATAAGGGTGATATTTGTGTTTTGTCAAAATTCTCTGAACAGTACTTTTGCTTAATCCGTTTTCTTCAGCTATTTTTCTAACAGAAGTATGGGGATTAATACCAACATACGCAAGTACATTAATAACATTATCATCATTGGTCACAGGATTTCGGTGTGGTGCATGGTTTTTGTTTGGGAATGAACCGTTGCGCAATTTTCGTTCCAATCTAGGAAACACCATGTGTGCTACTTGACGACGTTGAGGAAAACGTTCTCGATATAAACGGGCTGCTCGTCGAGCATTTTTCCTGCATTCACCATAAACTAGGAACATGTCAACGTATTCGTCTGAACTAAACGTGAATGGCATCTTACTGATAACAATCGTAATTATTTTTTAATTGGAACTTGTGAATAGTGGGCACAACAAACAATTAAGTCATAGATTAACTACACTAGGCACTGTTTAACAATAAGTATTTGGAGTTATTTTTTTGACAGATGCATCGGTTTTTGACAACAGATAATTAATGTACTTCTTTTTGACATTTTTATAACCATCGGCGTAGGCAACATAATTTTTATAAGGATAATTAGGTAATACTTATAAAGAAATCTAAAATGTTAATTTTTTGTTGTTAATAATAAAAAACAAGCACAAGTATGTTGTATCGTTGTTTTCCTAATAGAATAACACGCAATTTTTAATGACAATATACAGTGTGTACCATTTTAAAATAAAAAGTGATAGGTGGCTGCACAAGCCTGTCAAATGCAATCAAGTTTTTTCATAGGTCATTATGAAGGGACTTCAATACCATTCAAAACAGTTTTTTAATTTTTAAATTATCTTGTCAAATAAGCGAGATATTGTATGTATACGATAACTTGGGACACCCGGTTTATTGGTAACGCGCTTTATTAAATACGACAATATTACAGGAAACTGTAATAATACTGAATTTTTTATTTATGTCCATAAGTGTAATTCTAAAACTGTATAGTCTAGTGACCTCGCTGGCCACACATGAGGATATGAAAGAGAATCCGGGAAGCAGAAGTATATTTTGTAAAGAATCCAATAGTATTTTGTGTGTGATAGATTGCGAAAAACTGTAACATTTTTAATCATTATTTTCTGTATGTTTTTGTGGTGTATCCATTATTCTCTTTTTTAATTATTGTGTGGAATTAACCTTTTTTCATATTTCCCTATCTGACACCAATGAAAAAATTCGACAACTGGGAATGTTAAATTAGAAAATATGGAAAATATATTATGGTTTATTTTTCCAAAATATAAACAAAAAAAGGTAGAACGTGTCGCGGGACACACGGTAGGAACTTTAGTTCCTTTTAAGCAAAAGTTATGTAATACATCTGACGTTATAGATAAACAATTTACATATTCCTTGGTGGTTGAGTAGTAAGCACACCAGACTCTAACGCGGTAAACCCGGGTTCGATTCCCCGCGAGGAATTTTTTTTATTGTTAATTTTATTTTTAAATAATCATTCTGCTTGATATTAATAACGACAACAGGTAGACGTTTGAAATATTTAGTAGAATATTCATTATTATAGATAATGGTACGGTACCCTCCATGAGGGAGTCCGACTGGCAACATCTACATATAACAGAATCGTATATTTAAAAAAGGAAACCGTATCACTATACAAATTGGACATTCGTTTACCACAAAATTAGTGGAAACATAAAATTGAATTGTTAAATTTTTAATTTGAATTTATATTACAGTTTATAGAAATTTTAATTTTCTAGATTTTTTCCTGAGTGGGTCGTAGAAAAAATATGCTGCTCGACTCGTGTGGATTGTCCATATCGCACTTGAACGATTGAGCACTCCGCCTACGGCGTCGTGCTCCATCTTCGTCCTCGTGCGATATGGCCATCATATCCGCACTAGTTGCACAAACTACAATTTCTTTCAAAATATGCCCTTTTACATTTAAAAACTACCTGCCAAATATCAAATCAATTTATCCATCCATTTTAAAGTTATCGAATTAAAACATTCAAGTTTTCAAAATTTCAACACCCTGTATTTCGAAAAGTAGCTAGACCCCTTAGGGCCGGTTTTACAATAGAGATTTATACTAGGTATAGTTATTCTGGGTATAAAGTTATATCAGAATTTATACCTAGAATAAAACTAGTTGGATTTACGATGCTTTTTTACATCGGTATAGCAATTCCTATACTATACCTAGTATAAATCTCTATTGTAAAACCGGCCCTTAATCGCGCAAAAAAAATTATGGAAATAATAGTAAAAATTAATCCGAACAAATTCAGGTAGATCACTAGCACTGCGAATACCAGCTTTGCATATAATTTCAATATAGCATCGGTGGTTCAGTGGTTAGAATGCTCGCATTGCACGCGGGCGGCCCGGGTTCGAATCCGGGTAGGAGCATATTTATTATAATGAATCGCTGCTTCGTAAACGAGAGAGAGACTAAGGAGGCACAAGCACGCAAAAGCAAGGCACATAACGAAGCAATGTAACATAACGTAGCGTAACGTAACGCGTAACGGTCAGATCTTTTGCGTCGCGACCCCTGGTCGCTCAAACATAACCTGGCGTACAGAACTAAAGTTCCAATAAATTTTCAGGACCGATTTTTTCATGAGAATATTCGCCCCAAACTATAGGGCATACGGTTTCCGAGATATGGTATTTCGTTACCATCATTGAATCACCCCGTACATTAGGTCCATTTGTATTTTCACTTTAAGCTTATAATTAAAATAAGGATCTGTGCGGCGGAAACCCACGCTTTTCCACTGTAAACACTTTGTTTAATTATATTTGAGAGAGGGTTATATTGATTTCCAATAATAGAATACTCGGTATTATTCTCCTTCTTTATTATATTCCTAATTAGTGGTGATGCTACTGTCTTATATTGTCTTGATATAGTTTGAGATGATATTCTTTTCTTCTAGAGCCCGAAACAGCGAGCAAACTGGCACTTCCTTTGGGCAAAGCTTCACCCCCTGTCCAGTGGGGAACTAGACGTATTGTTGGTAAGTATTCATAACAGTTATTAAACAATTTATTAAAATTCTTAAACCTTTGAGTAATCGATTGTTTGATTTGGGACACTATTGGCAAACGTGATTTTTAATATTTATTGAATATTTTCGTTAGTTTGTACAACCATACTAAAAAACATCAAAATATGGGTGCCTTATATGAAAAAAGACAGAAAGAAGTCGTCATATACGTATAAAACGTTATAAATATAGCGATTGATAATTTAAATAGTTTATAATGGAATAAAAAAGTCGAGAATTATATCTATTGAAATTTAGAATCAAAAATCCCCATTGTTATTTTTGAAAAAATCAACCATTTTTTTATTTTTTCTTTCTAACGTTTTGGTTTCAGCATACATTTCTTGAAAATTTTTTTTTATTCATTCATTTAGTCGAAGGGGTTGTGTTTAACAGCACAGGCACTTGAACTGAATGTTTTTACCATTCCCAATGCTATCTTCCATTCCAGAAGCTTTGTGTCTTCTATATAGGCCATTGGTTCGACTGGAGGGATGTTCAGTAGTTGTAATAGTTGTATTATTTTCTCTCCAAAGTGCTCCCGACTGAGCTCTTGTAAGTTTTTGCAGAACCAGTGTGTTCATAGAGTTCAAATTTCCTGCATAAAGGTTCATTCACTTAGCCCATTTTGTGCAGATTCTTCTTCAAATGTCTTTTACTGTTTCAATAGCCTGGGAACTCTCCTTGTCTACCTTGTTCAGTATTCTCTTTGTATGGAGGCGAACTCTGGTGTCGACCTCGATTTGAGTTGGTGTTCCCTATCTAGCTAGTTTCCAATTTCCCCTCTCTTCCCCTCTTCTATTCATGGAAGCAACCAGTTTTTTTATCAACTGAAAGGTACTCATTGAGCCACCATTTCTCCACAATTCGTAGTGCTTCCTGTAGGACATTCATAACTACCTTCAGGAATTTCCCATAGGTGAAAATCACTATGTCGTCCGCGAAGCCCTGCGTCCATATGCCTTGATCCTTTAACCTGCGAATCAAGTTATCCACAATGAGGTTCCATGGAAGTGGTGAAAGAACTCCACACACCTTAAGGACATTCTTTAGTTGTCCTAACAGCCTAAGTAGTACGTTTCTTCTACTGGTTTAGGAACAAGCACCACCTCTCTCCATGCGATTGGTATATACACTAAAGCATGGCTGCCTCGAATTTTCTGAACTAAAGGACCCATTAATCCTTCTTTCAGAAGCTTGGGGAATGTGCCACCTGGTCCTTGGCCAAAATTGCACAAAAAAATCAATGATAATAATGTTGAGTTCAGGACTGCAAAAAATGTAAAATGTTCAAGGTCTATTCACAGTAGATTATATTTTTGACAGAATTGATTGTGCATAAAAAAAATTTTCGCAAAAACGTTGTGACAGTATTATACTCTACTATTATGGAATCTAATAAAATGCACGTTCCAGTTTTCTTGCTTATTTTGGAAATGTTAATCAAACGCGTTTGTTGTTACTTCTTGAGAAATGGTTTTGTGTATTGAATGTGTATTGTGATTTCACCTGATAAAGGTAGCTGGAGCGCTACCGAAATGTTGGAATAAAAATGTGAAAATATAGAGGGTGGTCCGTAAGTGATGTACCAATTAGAATGGAAGATTCTTGGCCCGAAAATATTACAATCTGACGCAACTTCCTTCAATAAAATATTGATGATAAAAAAGGTACAGTTGACAAACTTGAAATGTCAAAAATGTGTTTTCTCAGTAAATTGGAAGATTTTTAATATACAAACGTAAAAATTTGAAGACAGGGGTTTCAGGAACTGGAAAATCATAATATGCTATCCGTTTCGATGTATTCCCTAGAGGGCGCCACAAAAAGGTGTATTGTCGGTGTGATATACTAATTAGTTTATTAATTATACATACTTTATAGTTTTCTTAATTGTTATTAATGTTTGTCAATTCTGTTATTTCAAACTGTCAATATCCTATCTGTCTGTCAAGCTATGTGAATTAAAGCCTAATTCTGTAGAAGGTTCTTATTACAATTTATTTCACAGAAAGAAAATGGAAAAGTATTTTAGACCTGATAAACTAGAAGCGGTTCTGGTCGACTTCGCGACCATCGGAATTTTATGTTAATTTCAAATTTGTTTGAAAGCTTACCTTAAATAAAGCAGATTAGAACAAAAATGTCGCTGGATCATCCAGTAATTACATCACAAATCACGATTTTAGTTAAAAAAATTGGGGTCCGGTAAGGTTCGCGACCCTCGGAATTTTGCAACGATTTTTTTTTAATAGAAAGCCCTATTGCTATAGAACGTTTTAATAAAAAAAAATTCTTGGATTATCCACTTTTGAAAGAGAAAATCGCAATTGAAAGTACCAAAAATCCGCCATTTTTTTAAATATTTGACAATTTTTGACAATTCTGTCTTGATATCGGATGGTCACAAATTTAAGAAAGAGCGGAGAATGGGCAATGTTGCCAGCTTTTATTTCCGTAGTTCGTTACGGCTTGAAAATAACACCAAGATTTCAGATGTATCTTTTCACATATAACACCGATATACTTACTATCTTTATGATCTAAAATGTATGTATTGAAAATGTACTAACTTGGCACGTGTATATTTCATGACGTTAGAGTAAAAATAAAGAATTATGTATATTTTTGTGATTTTTACTGCGCGCGAATTGCGAAACGTCGACCCGGCGCGCATCCATGTGAAATACAAATTACACTTTTTCGAGAAGGGAAAGGGAATTTCTACTAGAGCAGAAAAAATTATCATAATTCAACACATACCGCTTCCCCACCAACTGACACAGATCAAAGTGTAACTAAAATATCATTAAATACGGAGCAAGAGAATGAGAAAAAAATTGTTAAACTAACTATTATATAAATAAATGCAAATAATTTTATATTGTGATATATTCATGTAATCTATTACAATGTAAGAAAGAAAATTAAGACCATTTGACAACGCCGTTAGGAAGTATCACCTGATTCTAATTTGTGAACCTAGGATATCTAGACATAAGCTCTGACATAAGATTTTAGTGTGTAATTTTATAAGCTTAAGTGTCAAACGAAAATGTTAATGCTTACGAATTTTTCTAAAAATTGGCAAAATTTATGTATTTTCTTCCGGTTTTTTGTGTGAAACAGTCTGACATTTAGTTCAAGATAATAACCTTTACTGTTTAAAGTGAAAATATTTATCGTGGAATAGCATGAATTGGTGTTGAAAAAGTACAATTTTTTGAACTAAAATCGTGATTTTTGAAGTAATTACTGGATGATCCAGCGAAATTTTTGTTCTAATCTGCTTTATTTAAGGTAAGCTTTCAAACAAATCTAAAATTAACATAAAATTCTAAGGGTCGCGAAGTTTACCAGAACCAAAAAGGGTACTTTTTCAACACTAATGCGTGCTAGGTATTTACAATAAATATTTTCACTTTGAACAGTAGAGGTTATTATCTTGAAATAAATGTCAGTCTGTTTCGCAAAAAAAACCGGAAGAAAATACTTAAATTTTGCCAATTTTTAGAAATATTCGTAAGCATAAATATTTCCGATTGACACTTAAGCTTATAAAAATGTCAGAGCTTATGTCTAGATATCCTGGGTTCACAAATTAGGATCAGGTGACACTTCCTAACGGCGTTTTTAATTTATATAAGAGTTAGGTTAGAAATTTTTTTCTCATTCTCTTGCTTCGTATTTAATGATATTTTAGTTACACTTTGATCTGTGTCAGTTGGTCGGGAAGCGGTATGTGTTGAATGATGAAAAAAAATTTTTTTTTTTGGTAGAAATCCCATAAAGTCAGTAAATTTGAGGTGAAGAGATGTATCCCCTTACCCTTCTCGAAAAAGTGTCTAACAATTTGTATTCCACATGAAAGCGCGCCGGGTCGACGTCGACCTCGCTTTTATCGCGATATCAATCAATCAATCTAGATCTTTGAATTAGGAAATTCATTGATAAGCATACTGACTTCCTTTCCCCTATTTGGAAAACATTATATGGAATAAAAATCATTTTATATTCATGTCTATATATATACATATTTGTTTATTCCCTTCCCCTTCTCGAAAAAGTGTCTAATAATTTGTATTTCACATGAATGAGGTTTTTCGATCCTTTTCTGAAAACTGTATTTTCCCATTTATTCAAGTGAACATTTGTCGAATGTGAAATAATAGCAAAATAAATATAGAATATGACTAAAATTGAATAGAACAATCCACTGGAACTGTGTTCTCGCCATTAATTAAAAAACCCTTCTTTTTTATTATCAACAATATGTTCATGATAATATGATGAATATTTATATACCTACTTCTCGGGACATTTAACTTCAATTTTCAACCAAAAATCAAAAAAATATACATAATTCTTTATTTTTACTCCAACGTCATAAAATATACGTACCAACTTAGTACCTGTGGAACATACAATATTATGTCTAAAAAGTACATTTTCAATACATACATTTTAGATCATAAAGATAGTGAGTTACATCGGTGTTATATGAGAGAAGATAAATCTAAAATCTTGGTGTTATTTCCAATCCGTAACGAGCTATGAAAATGGAAGCTGGCATCATTGCCCATTCACCGCTCTTTCTTAAATTTGTGACCATCCGATACCAAGACAAAATTGTCAAAAATTGTCAAATATTTTAAAAAAATGGCGGATTTTTGGTACTTTCAATTGCGATTTTCTCTCTCAAAAGTGAATAATCCGAGAATTTTTTTTATTAAAACTTTCTATAGCAATAGGGCTTTCTATAAAAAAAAATCGTTGCAAAATTCCGAGGGTCGCGAACCTTACCGGAGCCCTAGAAGCTAATCCAAACTCCGTAACTGCTAGTGAAGAATTTAATCACTCGTATGAAACATGAACATTTTTTCTGGATTGTAACTGATCAAAAGAGAAACCACCTGAAGATAAAGACAAGTACATGCTCTTTGTAAATTTTGTATCACATAATGTTAATGAAAATATGAATGAAACTAAAACATATACTTCTGCTTTAAAAATTTTGAAATACCTGAATGTTGAACCTACAAATGAAATTTTTGCAAGACATATTCGAAGTACCCGAAAGCAAAACATCAATGCAACCATTGATCAGTATATTCAGTAACTGAAGATATTAGCTAAAAATTGTAACTTCAAAGCTGTCTCCAGTGAACAAAACAAAACCGATTATATCAGAGATGCATTTATAAGCGGCATTTGCAAGCAAATTTTAATGACGCAATCTAGGTGAATTCAGCTTCGCTTAAACAAATATCTACTCAGACTTGCTATTTTTGTGGACATCCTAGACATCCCCGATCTCTATGTCCAGCACGAGACGCAATTTGTAAAAACTGCCAAAAATCTGGTCGCTAAAGTGTGCTTGAAATTTGAAGTATATCCGCAAAAGCGACATCTGCATCTACATTTTTTATCGCTTCTTCATCAAAAACATCAAGTTCACTCTCAAAAGCTATTATAAAAGTATCAATAAACAAAATCAATGCGAAAGGCCCACAAGATACTGGAAGCTCTGACACTTTTCTGGAGTACGACTTTGTACTTAAAAACAAAATACAAATTTTTCAAACCAATGGACAAGTTTTAAAGGCATCTACATCGTGTTCATCTGAAATAAAAGGTTTATAAAACTTCAAATTCAAAACAAAAAATATGAAAATACAAATCTTAATTATTTGCACAGATAGTATTATTGGTTATGATTTCATGAAACAACATGAACGAATCGAAGTAACATTTGGAGGTTTAAGATCACCACTTTCCATTTGCTGTCTTGCTGAAGTAAAAGTTGAGCCGCCATCTTTGTTTGCTAATCTAATGGAAAATTATCATCCTATAGCTATTAAACTGTAAACACTCCAACGATGATGAACATTTCACTACTCGAGAAGTGAATATTTGCTTGTAGAAGGAATCATTGAAGCAAGTACATTTTCTTGGAGAGCCCAAGTATGAGTCACCAAAAATGAAAATCACAAACGTCGAATGGTTATTGTATTCACAAACAATAAACAGATTCACTCTCTTAGATGCTTATCATCTGCCAATCGTAAATCGCCTCGAGGTGCTTAATGCTTCGTCGCAACTGTACTTCTTTTCCCTTGTTATGTCGTTAAAAAAACTTGATTGCCAGAATTGCAATGCTCATTGGTAGAATTCTGTTCTTCAATATTTTTATCGTTTATTATTGAAGCGTCTCCACCTTCTTCCATATTCGGTTGGTAGTCTTCGTCTCGATTCTTCATTATTAAATTTTCTTCATCATCTACTGCCAATCGTAAATCGCCTTAAGGCGCTAAATGCTTCGTCGCAACTATACTTTCTTTTCCATTGTTATATCGGAGATAAATCAATGTGAATCGCTTCTACCCGATGCTCTACATTCTATTTGAAGTTTATTATGCACATCAACTAATCATACTCCACATGAACGTTTATTTACATATCAACGTCGATCCACGAGTGGAACTTCCATTCCTTCCTGGCTCAAAAATTCCGATTAAGTTTTACTTAAAAAGTTTGTACGTGGAAGTAAGTTTGATCCGCTTGTTGAAGAAGTAGAACTATTAGAAGTAAATCCTGATTACGCACTAATACGATATAACAATGGAAAAGAAAGTACAGTTGCGACGAAGCATTCAGCGCCTCGAAGCGATTTACGATTGACAGAAAATGATGAAGAGAATTTAATAACGAACAATCGAGACAAAGACGAATACCAACCGAATATGGAATAATAAACGATGAAAACGTTAAACGTTGAAGAACAGAATTCTACCAATGAGCCTTGCACTTCTGGCAATCAAGATTTTTTGGATCAAAATCAGTCATTGCGTAGATCCTCTAGGAATAAACAGAAGCCGCAGTATTTAACAAATTGTTCAAAAAAATAGTACCGGGTGAATGATATACTAATTAGTTTATTGATCAAACACACTGTAAAGTTTTCTTAATTGTTATTAATAGAGAGTTATTGGAAACACGAATTCACTACCTTGCAGTTATTGTGATGACCTTAAATAAATAGTACTCGACCTTAAAACAGACTTAGAATTTGGAGTTATTGAAACATGAAACTCTATAATGACATTATATTAAGGTAGGAACATTGTTTTTAAAAATGTAACCGTACATACGTTTTTATCTTCATTGGATTTATTATTATTATAATTTTATACTCATTCAATCTATTGAAATCTTTTATTAAAAGTTAGGTTGTGTCCAGTCCAGTTGTGTCACAGATGCCACACATCACCTACAAATTGTGAGATATTAATATGAAACATCAATTAAAGTCGGGATAGTGCACTGCAGTAATTGCGCACAAATAAGGCACTATTACTGCTTGACCTTATAAAAGTTCCAATAACTTTCTATTGTTTGTCAATTCTGTTGTATATTTTCAAACTGTCAATATTTTATCTGTCTGTCAAGTTAAGTGAATTGAAGCCTTATTCTGTGGAAGGTTTTAATTACATGATGTAACTGTGCGATAAGCTTATTTATCGTCAACGGTCTCCTTCTATTTATTGAAAAATATATTAACTACATCATTTTCGCGGCAAGAAGTCACTGGTTTCCGAGATATTCGCATTTTTAATAATAAATTTGCTGACATCAGCGCCTACTAACGTCATCATTTTTATGCTAATAAATCAAATAAAAATTATGTAGGGGAGCATAAAAATGCGAACATCTTGAAAACCAGTAGCTCCTGAGACTAATGATAGGTATACCTTTTTGTCTCATGAATTATGTAGGTAGTTTTGATATTTTCCAATAAATAGAGAGATACCGTTAACGATATAGTAGTTTACCTAACTAGTGCGGAAAGTGATACTTTTCCGCACGCTATTGCATATGGCCGAACGACGCTTTAGCGAGTTCGGCCAGCAATCGCGTGCGGAAAAGTCACTTTACGCACGTGTTAGGTACACTATTTTTTCTACTAGCATGCGGATAAAAGCCCAAAAGTTAACATAAAGAAACATTTCCTATTAAAAACATATCAACAAATTAATTATTATTATTTTACATTCATTTGATGAGGCTTATACCAGGGCCATTAAAAAATTATTGAAGCGTACGCGTTCCTCTTTATTGAAAATTATAGCAGAATTCTAATAAATTTCTTAATTTTTCAGTCATTTGGTAAACTTGGATATACAAAATACATATTTTGAATATTCAAATGTCAGTATATTCCTCAAATGTCAATAAATTTACTTTCCGCACTAGTGCGGAAAAGTGACTCTTTCCGCACGCTTTTTAGTGCGGAAAAGATTCACTTTCCGCACGTTAGTAGAAAAAATGAGTTAATCTCACAGTTACACCAACAGCATGGCTTTTGAGGCGCCCTCTAGAAAATACATCGAAACGGATAACATATTATGATTTCCCAGCTCCTAAAACCCCTATCCCCAAATTTTCACGTTTGTATGTCAGAAATCTTTCAATTTACTGAGAAAAAATATTTTTTCATTTCAACTTTGACACCTTGAATCTTTTTTATCATCAATATTTTATCGAAGGAAAATGCGTCAGATTCTAATATTTTTGGGCCAAGAATCTTCCATATCAATTTGGTCCATTAGTTACTGACCACCCTGTATATTGCTGCGCTCGTTATATTCTCGCAAGATCAATTTTTTGGTCTGAAACGTTCGTTTATTACATCTAGAGGTAGGAAGGTAAATCTGAATTGTCCAGATCAGTACGATATAAGTGTGTTTGCTCGGAATATTTTGACCGACGAGAAATATTAATCTGTTTATCTGTAATGTTGTGAGGTTATGTTGTATTCACCCCTGTCATTACATGAATCTCGTAGTGATTCGTCACACCAAACCAAAATTGGCTCAGGAATAGTCATAGCCTTGAATAATGAAAAATACACTTCAAAACACTATAAACAACAACCAAAAGAATTGTAATCTGTAGATGGAAAATACAGGTGAAAACGAAGTTAGAAATTCGTTTATATGTATTGGTCGGACCGTTTGTTATTAGCAGCTTGCTCAGATTAATCTGTGATCATAATGACCAAAAGCACGTCGCCTCTGCCATTGTATAATTATACAATGCCTCTGCTATGCTTCTGTCGTAATCCAATCTAGCTTTTAGACATGAATTGAATTGTCATTTCGTCCATTGTTACGTTTGGGTTGTGCTCAACAAACCAGGCAATGCCTTTAATTGTATTAAAAGACTCATGAAAGTGGAACACTGAAATAGAATATGCGTGGGTATTTTCAGTAAACTCTCAAATCTTAAAACAAATATTTTTATTTTAAAGATTACTGGTATTTTATCACTTTGTGCAGCTTTGATTCTAATATAAATGTCACTGCGTTTAATGGAAAATTTAAACAAATATTATGGCAATTTGAACACTAGTTTGACCTGTGTGCAAGGGCGTCAACTATGGGTACATTTTTTAATAAAATACTTTGAAATAAGAGATAGAAAAATACTGAAAATGCCCATACCCGAAATTGATAAATTTTCGAGAGTTTCTTGGAATACAATATAATATAAACTTCTGACATCGAATTTTTATATTAATATATTATGTTGAATCCAGGAATAAATACTTTAAAATGCAGGAATAAATTCAAATTCAAAGCAAGATTTTATAAAACAAATCATAAGTGAAATCAAATTAACCGAAGTAACTTGAACTACTTAAAAATGATGGTCGGTTACATCCTCGTTGTAATTAAATCTAACAGTAAAGAGCATAATTTAATTGACTAAAGGAACTCGTAAAACCGAAATGTACTGTTAACGAATAAATATGGCGTGGGCCTAAAACAATTTAACCACAACGCAGTTTGCGCCTTTTAGTTGGAAAATGTTATTAACGCTGATCCACTCGAAGCGGATATACGAATTAGTATTTCCTCCATTAGTCTGAGGTCTAGACGAGAACGATTTCACAGTTTTGAAATTTAAAAGGAAGCGCTAATTACCGCCGATGAACACATTCGATCAAGACGAGTTTATAAAATAGTTGAATTCAATCAAAATTTGGTTTTCAACAGTTTTCAGTCTTTTTAGTATTTTTCAACGAGCGCATAAGTAATTCTACAAATTATTATAAAAAATACAAGCATATGAAAACAGCGATATAAATTATAGTGTAATAAGGAGATTAGCTTCCTTGAGTAATTGGAGTAGGTGCCAAGTGAAGTCGATCAGTGCAACACAATAGGGACTTCAAGGCAATGATTAATACTTAAACGTAAACACAGCGTTTAACGTAAACTTGTGTGTTTCTACGTATACCGTGAACGTAGGTTTATTGAGTCAAACTAGACACTCTAAACACTCGAATATAAACGGTTTACTTCACGTGTGACTCCACTTGTTTATTTCTAGTATAATCAGAGTGTACTGTTGCTTGAGCTCTTTCCATACTTCTCATCCCAGCATCTTCATCGATTAACGCTTGAAAACCCAAAACTGCTAACATATTTTACTTAAAATACAGAAATAACTCTTCAAAAAATGAAAACTCGCGAACAAAATAAAGACAAAACCAAACAGAAATAACACACTGCAGTTGGGTTAGTAGTCTAGGTCTAGTCCAGGCCAATGCTGCTGTGTGCAATAATAGGTCCAAGGATGAAAAAGTGATATTCTCATGTATTTTGAGTCGCTGAATCCGAATATGCTAAAAATCGGTACATTTTATTTGAAACGCAATTGCTTGAACAAATTATGAAGAAATAGTTTGTTTGGCTCGGACAATTCTTTTGAGCAAATATGGCCCATTTTAGAAAGATAAGGTCTCTTGTCATTTTTCCATATAGTGCTTAAATAAAAAAGTTATAAATTTTTGAAAATCGAAAAGTCGACGATTCTCACTAACTTTCGATGTTGATAACTTTTAACCAACAGAACATTTTTCAAAATTTCAAAACAAAATCCTCTTTGTTCTTTGAAACTTACTCACAACTTGGTATACTCCTATATTAGCATATTAGCGCAATTTCGGCGTTTGGCACTTATTGCGATTGACGATAAAGCCCGCTACTCACTATTCGTTAATGCGTCGTTTCGTCACATTACTTCACGAATTTTTGCTTAGTGAGTATGACTTCGCCGATGCGATTCGTTGTGCGGCGCTTCGCCTTGATGTCGGTATTTGGACGAATTATCAAAGGAAAAATCGAACGATGCGACGAAATCGACGGAGCGACGAAGTTGACCCATTCGGTCTCCACGCGAATCATTCGTAAAAATATCAACGTAACAGCTAGTCTTTCTTTTGCAGGTATGGATAACCTGAGTTTTGTGTCTTTTTTCTGTATTTGGGGACCAATTTTATTCAACAGCAACTCAAAGTCTTCATAACTGATCCTGCAAAAGTTATGAAATTTGCCTGACGGTTCCTTAAGCATATAGACGATCATGGTAGTACAGTTGTACCTTAAATGGGTAAAATACATAAAACAGTTTTGTAAAAATTTGCATTTTAACTGCAATGCTTACCGAGATCTGCTTTTATATAAAGACTGGGTCCACCATCTTCGTTTTTTTCTCTTTTTTTTGAATTCAAAATGACTTCATAATAAGCTTGAGCTGCAGCCAGCAAGCAAAAGTAGGTCTTCTTCTTCCGAATTCATTTTTATAAATGGAAGCTTGTTATCACACTTCGCACAATGAAACGAAGCGAAGTGAATCAACGCATTATGCGTTGATTCACTTAGTAGGATGTAATGCGTCGCTTCGTTCGAAGCGCGAATTAACAAAGTGAACCGACGAAACGCATTAACGAATCGCATCAACGAATAGTGAGTAGCCGGCTTAAAGCGCCCACTTGAAGTTGCAGGCAAGCCTAGATCACCGCGTGCCGAGTGCGGGCGCATTATATATGGTTAACTTACTATGAACTATGCCTTTAAGAGAAGATAAATAACAAAAATTTGGCATTAACATTAACAATATCATTCAATTACATGAGTTCTTTAATCACACGACCAAATAAATTACAGCCTGAAGTATTGTAACTCAGCGCATTGAAATGAAATGTGATAGCTCATTATTAAAGTAAATACCAGTGTATTATTTATATAACGTATAAAAATAAATTGAACAATACTTAAGCATTGGACAACATCATGTGCGTCGACATGTGATACTGACTGTGATATAACATAATGTACATTGAATATTTATTCAATTAGATAAACTATTGAGAAAATTTCCGAAAAATATATTTGCCTCAATTATTTGAGAATATTTTAAAAGCACTTCTAAATCGCTGGAAAAACAATGTCTCATAGCCAATATAATAGTTCAAAAAAATTTTGATTTACTGGTAGTATTGTATGTTGATGCTAAATATTTGTTATTGATCTTTTTTTGAAGGCAGAATTCATATTAATTTGACAGCATTAAATGCGCGCCAAAACAGATTGTCCTGCGGTCGGCGCGCGGTGATCGACGCTTGTCTGAAACGTTGAGAAGGCGCTCAATTGTCAATCGCGATAAGTGCCACACGCCGAACTTGCGCTAATATCGGAGTAGACCAATTTGTAGAGTAAGATTCAAAGAGCAAGTAGGATTTTTCAATCTTGAAAAATATTTAGTAGGTCAAAAGTTATTAACATTGAAAGTTGGTGAAAATCGTCGATTTTTTGACTTTCAAAAATGTATAACTTTTTAAATAAGCACTATACGGAAAAATGACTAGAGACATTTCCTTTCTAAAATGGGCCATATTTGCATAAGCTGTCCGGGCCGAAAAACACATTTGTTCATAATTTGTATAAGCAATTGCGATTCAACCAAAACGTACCGGTTTTTCGCAAAAACGCCGGGCATACTAGAATTCAGCCATTCAAAATACATGACAATATCACTCTTCTATCCTTGAACCTACTATTTCACACGGCAGCATTGACCGCTCCCGGACTATAGGGGAACTCTCGAAACACACTCCCAATCTAGTAGCTTTTAGTGGTGTGATTCAGGTTTCTCAAAATGCTTCTAGTTTAAAAACAAGGTATAGCTCTCAATAAGAGTATTATTACTATGTAGCTAATAAAGTGCTGTGTGTACGTGTGAACTAGGTACCTACAGAATATAAATGAAAATGCATCTAAACACGGAAACTTCAGCACAGAGTACGTGTATGGCATCAGAGCAATGTGTCCGTATATCAATTGTATTATCATGTTATTGTATCCTGAGCGTTAGATTTATGTGACCGGCTCGCAGTTCTCAGAATGTGGAAGGCTGTTTGTTTCAGTGTGGGCTTAATTTCATGGAAAGGGATGGCCGGTGAAGTTATTATATCGAAGCCAATGCAGATTGCGATTGGTTTATTATAAATATGGAGAAATTGACATGAAGGCTTGGAAAATACTAAACAGCTCTCCAGAGTGAAGACTATAGTGAGTAGTGATAATGAAGGAGCTTATGGGGCTGTGTGCAGTAGTTACTGAGCAGCCTGCTCCACTCCCGCTTCTTGAAACATCAGTACTAGGCTATAGTGGTGATTGCTTATCATTGTATACTTGTACTAATTTGCAGAGCGTAGTGTTAAGCAGTGGGAGAAATTTTATACAGGGAAGTTTTCGGTAGAGGAAGGGGGTTGTTTTTGTGAGATTGATGGGGTAGCAAGCGATATTCGAACTGGTTTTATTATTGGACTAGGAGTGGTGTTATAAGGACTACCTGTGTTTGCAATTAGTAAGGGGTAAACTGGAATAAAATCATATCTGCATAGGAGAGGGGAGGGTTCTCCAAAGAAGTGATTCATTGGTATTACAAAGAGAATTGGTATGGGGAATCCTTCAAATCTTTGGTGGGATGATAAACAAATATTTTTTAATTTTTGAGCTCAGGTTCATCATTAGAAAATAATTTGAGGATTTTCCATTTTCTGAGGAGCCTACCTACTGATGAGCTTCAAAAAAAATAAACCGATAGGAACATGAATAAAACTAATTATTATCATACTGGGATAGTTTTGTATTGCCAAACAATGACAGAGATGATCTATCCAGTGATTTTAATTCCTGCCAAAATGTATTTTGCTCTTGGAACCCTTCCTCTTTTAATACGGTTATACGGATAGAAATTATTCCAGAAATATTCTTTTCGAAATTTATTACTGCGGCTATATTTCCATTCAACAGATTCTTCAAATGCATCGGAATTTTTCATTTGGTTTTGTTTGTCATAAATAGGCTCAGACTTTTCGAAAACACTATTGATAATTTGCATTATTTCGATTCCTGGTTCGTCCAATTTTGATGGTCTAGCATTTTGGTAAACGAACCCAATTTCGGCGCAAGGTAAGTAAAATTTTGGATTTTGAGTGATTAAATCGTATGGCATGCTGGCGCTTGGTTCTACTTGCTCAAAATATCTCAGTAAGTTGTTTTTCATTATTTCTATATTCTCTTGTCTTGACGCATTACCTAAATAATAATTAATATCAGTGAAATGAACAAAGAGGTGATTTCCAAAATTTATATCTTCGTTAATCCTCAAGTCGGGGAGGCAGCTTTTGGCGACTAATTTCAACCCTCTTCATAATTTGCTGAATGCTAAATTTGGTTGTGCTCTAAATAATAAATAATGGTCAGCTGGTTGTATGTCGGTGGAAAAGTCGACAGCTGGTACTACAGTAAAAAGTGTAGCGCGTAAACTGGGTTAGTTAGCCGCTCGCGTTCTTAAGAGTATCAGTTGGCGGATTTTCTTCCGATATTTTTTATTTAATATATTTATTTAAAGTATCACCTCTAAAAGTTTCAGCCGCGATAAAATATTACATTTAGTCCAAGAGCCCCAGCCAAAAAAGTAGGTTCTGAAAAAAATGTACTGGAACAGGTACATTTTTTTTTGAATATGTTCAGCCGGGTGTCCCCTGATTGTAAATCCAAGTTGGTGTCATGGGGGGGGGCTTCACTTTAGCCTCCATCTTGAAAAACACGTTTTAAGAAATATCTCGCGAACCGCGCATCGTACGACAAAAATTGTGAAGATCATTATTGTAGATAATAATATTTGCCATATTTTTTATTCGAAACTTTTTTTTATATAACGCATAGACAGGTTCACAAGGTGAACAGTGTCTTTCGTAAACATTGAAAAAAATAAGACGCCCCGTAAAATAATGCCACTTTTTATATTCTAACAAATGTCTGAGTCCGTTTTTTTTAAGTAACATTCGTAAGATTCTTTTTCTTTCAGTGATTTCGACAACAATTTTAGACAGAGAAAATAAAATTCAGACGAATATACACAGTATTTTACAAAATTTTCAATAGTTGAAACGGGTTAGCGATTTTTCGAGAAACTCAGATTCACGTGAAGTTTAAAAAAATAAAAAATTCAAATTAAATACCAGCCTTCATATTCTGCTATTAAAAAAGAAATCATTTTTAATATTACAATATATTATAATATACAATATAAAATAATACTGTAAAATATAAAATAGCATAAAACAAGCATAATGTTTTAAGAATATTGTTTTTTGCTACAATGGTCGCGTTCATCCCAACAAAGTTGATCAGGTAGCGATTTTTAGAGTGATCCATCAATTCGTAATTCTGCTGAACGTTCTAATAAAACCATCGAAATATATGTCAACAAATGTCAATGAATACAACAACAACAACTCAATTTTATTTGATATATAGGACAATTATTATGAAATAGGTATTACTTCTAACCTCTGAAAAATGGGAGTTAATTACAATAAATTGAACTCACCACTTTGGAGCATACTATGAAGAGTTGAATTTCCTGATACACTATACAATTTATTATAAAATCATAAGTCACCTCCATCTGTTCATTCATTTTAACTGGAATACAAACTAAAATATCTCCAAACAAAAATATTTATATCATGTTTTCAACATATGACATAAATGACAGTTGCATCATGAATCGGTAGCGTGTAGCGTATTTTAATTTTTATCGAAAAAATGGCGACTGATACCACAGCGCTCAATCTGATCGGTTAACAAAACACGCGATCAGTAGGAAATTGATGATCGCTTCGGTAGCGCTAAGTTGTGATGGACGCGACCAATTACAATCATTTATATGATGATACCGTTTTAAGCAACAATAAAGATCGATGAATTATTAGTTGTTCTCCACATTATTTATAATTTCAATTGATTCAGTACAAAGCTGTATTGACATTTTTTGAATACTCCATGCCATTTTATGCGTTATGAAATGGTTTTCGTATACAACGAGCAATATTGCCACTGATAATGTACGAGATGCAAGTTTTACCAAGCTGCAGCTCCTAAACTATAAGTACTACGAAAAAAAGTTTCCAATGAAATTGATAGGAAATTTCATGCTCTACAATTCAGTTATCAATATTTTGAATTTATTGTTGACCATTAACCACATATTCAGCAAAAACCATATTGAAGGAAGTTTGGAGCGCTATAATTAAAAACCTATGCATTATACAAAAAAAGTTTCAAATGAAAAAGATGGCAAATATTATTATCTACAATAATGATTTCCACAATTTTTGTCGTACGATGCGCGATTTACGAGATATTTCTTAAAACGTGTTTTACAAGAGGTCGGCTGAAGTGAAGCCCCCCATGACGCCAACTTGGATTTACATTCAAGGGACACCCCTGAGCATATTCAGAAAAAAAATACCTGTTCCTGTACATTTTTTACCAAAAATACCCGGCTCTTGGCCTAATTTATTAATTTATATAACTTTATATTTTATAATACTACATACTATGACATGTGCTCTTCGCGCACTTAAAGTGCATACAAAGAACTTGTCTTCATTCATTCAGTTTCAGTTTCATCGCGATAACTTGAAAAAAGACGAAGATATAAATTTTTGGAAAATTACAAATTTCTCAGTTTTCCGAATATTCTTCGCTGCTAACGATCCACCACTTATAACAATTCCGTGAGCAACATAGCGAGTCGAAAATATATCACCTTCATAGAACGTATATCTTTCTCTAGATGGCACAGTCCGTTTTCTACTGGGATTTTTTTCATAAAGATTCACATTTTAAGAGAGGTGAGTGACTGTATCTCAGAAGATGGCTAGTTGACCCATTCCACAAGACATGTTTTACTCAAAAGATACTTGCGAACTGGGGGCATACTACTGATCAGATGAATAATTATTCTCTCCTCCCTTCCCACTGGACTCAAACTTCTCCGGTGCAACCCAGTATTTACGAATAAATGATAAAGCCGATAAAACCGTCTCATATTCCTATCCACAGTCTCAACATATTGTCTTACAGCTTCATTTTATGAAGATGTTTATTGGGTTGACAATGTCTGGTTAGAAGCCCTATTGCAGAACGTAGGCTCCAACAGGTCAAGAAGCTACAGACAATTTCTTGGTAGTTAGTAGTATTATGTGTCATTTCACCTCTTTGACCTCATTGTGAGTATGTTCGCGCATCAGGCTTGTTACTACTTAAAGAGTTGGATATCTCGTATTTCATGGTAACTTTTATTTTTATTAAATTCATTAGCAACCTCTGTGGGCTGCAGAAAGCTTCATACTAGGTAGCCTTAGATGATGATGTGGAGTTATGATTTTCATTATATATCTAGGGTGCCACAGTATTTGAATAAAAGCATCAATAAAAAAATTGTCATACAATTAAAAAAAAAAAATTCGCTGATCCTCTATAGTTGGAAGAA
The DNA here is from genome assembly GCA_910591685.1 of Galerucella tenella. Classification (NCBI taxonomy): domain Eukaryota; kingdom Metazoa; phylum Arthropoda; class Insecta; order Coleoptera; family Chrysomelidae; genus Galerucella; species Galerucella tenella. Next base: position 26,499 of record CAJUYH010000689.1, read on the forward strand.
TTAGTTCATTAGTTGTATTTGTGTTTATCTTGTTTATACAAACTGTCAAACAAGCTCGAGGACTTCAAATCATTTATATAGAGTACACTTTCTATGCCCAATGAAGCACAGGATATCTACATAGGAATAATATTTTTTATCAAAGGTCCACTCAAAATAAAATATTTTAGCACACTTACCTTTATGTCGTATATGTAAACAAATATCCGAAGAACTTTTGGTTGAAGACCTATTCTTAATAATATTTTGTGACAATTTATCAACGTAAGTAAGTATAGATCTCTGTCTCGATTCTTTAACGTTTAATTTGTCGTCTGCGGCGGTAAATCGCACAGATTCCATCAAACCAACGGTGTTTATAGTTTGGCCGTCTCTAAATAGTAGGAAGTGCTTGTTAGAGCTGTTTTTCTCACTGTCCAATAAATCGTCAGAACTTTTTGAAGATTTGAGTGAAGAATATAAAGATCGGGAGGTTTTCGAATAACATTGAATCTTCTTAGAGACAATTTCGGCTATGGACGAATTTGTATTTTTATGCATTGAGAACAAAGAGTATTGTTTTGGGAGTGATGTAGGAATATTCTTCGGAGCTGGATCGAAAAATTCATAATCGATTTTTTTAATAACTTGCTTGACCGAGAGGCTTTTCAAATAACTGTTTTCTTCATAATGAAGTATTTCCTTCCTTCCGCAAGAATAGTCTTCCCAGCGAAGTTCTTCGAACGACTTTTTCTTGTATTCCCTCATAAATGTGATACAGTTCAACAATACGTTACATTCGATATCACCGTAGTAGTCAATTCCACTTGTTGCACGAAAAACGATGGGTGTCCCGAAAATATATTTCCTGTAAACCGGTCTAAGAGGAGGAAAATTTTCTGAATAAAAATCTTCTACAACGGTGAATTTCGAGGCGTCGTCTTCAAATACGTCCTTCTTTGGGGCTATTGTAGATTTAGATTTTCGTTTCTTTCTGGATATATTCTCCACTCGTCTTATTGTTAAGGACATTATTTTATTAAAACTATGTTAAGAAATACCTACATGAATTTTATATATTTTCGAAATCTACAAACAAATTTTCTACGTCAAAACAGACAATAAGGTGTCAATCAAATTACTTTCGTGTCAAATTTGAAAACATTATCCTCGTAAGCAATACAGTTCATGTTTGCTTTCGGTTAATATTTTCTCGAAAAATACTTTTAATTCATGATTGATGTTTATTATTTTCAAGTATCTTACAAAAAATGTCTTGAACATATAAGATAATAATATATAAGTTGAAAAAGTGTAAGCGGTAAGCAGTGAATGACACATGGAAACTAGACAAAAAAGAAGAAAAATATGTTATAGTATCGGACAAGTCCACGTGATGACGTCATCTGACGTTGCTTTTATAAATAGTGTGCTAACGGTGCTTTGTGGTTCCGTACAAAACAAAACTTGCATATTTTATACTGCATCCAAGAAAAGATTTTCTTTGCAGTTTTGGACGCTTCTACTTAAATTTTATATTATCTATGTGATTATTCTCCACCATTGAATTGATGTTTCCTGATTTCTTATATCAACACATCAACTCTACCCGCTAATAATAGGGAACTTGCCAAGAAAATAAAATCATTTAAAAACAATTAAAATCGTAAGATATCATAAGGAACTTCGTAGAAAAAGAAAAATTCCAATAACGATTAAATTACCCGAGAAATAAAGGGTTAAAATTTGAATAATTTGAACTGCTCTTAAAACGCGCTGCCATTAGTTGTGACGTCAGACCGCACTTTTCGAGTCAGGCGATCGTGAACCGACAATTCAAACAACACGTAAAGAGCGTTAAACGTGGTTTTTAGTTGTTTTCGGAGAAAGTTTTGTTTAATTTTGCTTGATTTGGTGTTTGTGATTTTGTTTAAAGACTGAAAATGGTTGATGCGGGTTTTATAAAAGGACATTCAGACAATTTATCCAGAGTTGATATGTTTGTGACTGCATCATACATTAAAAATTGTTTGTGGCAAAGTAGCATCAACACTTTCCAGGTCCATGGCCATGTCATTTATTGGTTGGGGGTCGCTTTGAGGACTGACACTAGTTTGTAGTATTCCTGGTAATGTTGTGGTAGAACAGGAAGCTACTGCTTCATCAACAAGTCTTCTCTTTACCCTTTTAACAGCTGCTGCTCTTGCAGGAACTGAAAATGTTCTTTTTCTGTCTGGTTGGCAATCAAAAATGTGAGGCACTACATGAGATTTCATTATTTTCTTACCACCCATCAGTTTAAACTTTACATAATTATCCATATCTTCGGCAATCTGAAACAAAAAAATAACATACATAATCAAATATTTATTAAGTATTAAAATTATGGGTCCCTAAGTAATATTTTTAACTAAATAGGTGGTACCTAGATATCTAAATAAAATTAGTAGATATTTTTTTATATTAAGTACGTATGTGGTAATAGAAGATTGCAGGCTTTACTGGTAAAGTAACAAGTTTACCGAACCCTAATTATTCATATTAGGTATTTATACTTACATTGAAGTGATCTTCACAAACGTGAATGTCTTTGCTCTTCGTAGAAAAATCCCATATACCTTTTCTGCATGCTTTTAGCCATTTTATTCGTCGCTTTTTATCTTCAGGTACGCGAATGAAAATTTTATCTGGATTTTTCACAGTTGTACTCGTACACAAAGGAACGATACAGTATTTATACGGAGTTTTTTTTCCATAATAAATACAAAAAATGAACATTAAAAACTGAGAAACTGACGCTAACGATTCGAATTCGATAAAAAATCGATAAAAATGCTTCAAATGGCTGTTAAACTCGTGCCGGCCGGGTGGTTTCTGCGGTTACCGATGCGCGAGGTGCGGTGTGACGTCACAGCCGCTGCCGCGCATTTTACTTCGTTTGAATATACCCGGTGGCGATTCCAACTTTAATTATTTATTGTGAAATAAGTATTGCGATTTAAGGGCTGATATTTGGTATAATGTGTTTTCATATATAAACACACATTTTAGTAAAATTAAAAAAAAAATGGGCAAGTTCCCTATTGTTGTGAGAAATGAAGATTTATGTAATATTTATTAATAATTATCACCGAAACCAACCATTTTAGGAATTATCAAGGAAGAACTCCGAAACCATGATAATCATTGACTTTTTATGTTTTATTAATATGGAATTGGCACAATTTTTCGTGGTGTGAATTCTCACTTAAAAGTTACTTTGGTCTTTTCAAGCTCTCGGAGTGTTTGATTCCTGGCCCGTACACTTTTATCCAAAACTAATAATAATAATAATACTTTTATTGCTCTTAAAACAAAATAGTTTACAGCAAGAAATCTGAGTAACAAAAAAAAAAAGAAAAAACAATTATTACCTAGTATACAACAAATAAAGGTAAAGAGAGATAAAAAAACTATTTATAATAGGGAGGATAATAAGACTAATACAAAATCACCAACAAAAATCACCAATACAAAATATAACCAAGTATTTGTATATTTTTCATTACTACGCCTATGGTTGGTTCAGCATAGTCGCTAGTTATTAATGCTCCTGATAAATTAAAAATTACAGTGGTAATTACTGCAAATAAAAGTTTAAAATTTTTATCCAAAGCATAAGTTAAGTTTACTCTATAAGTGAGTGCAATAAAAAATCAGAAACGATGGTGATCACAAGAGAAATTAAAGATGAAATAGAATCTGCGGTAAGTTCAGCTATTAACAAAAGTATAAAAAGCGAGAATTTTATCAAGGATATATCAAAACAAGTCTCACTGTCAGTGATAAAGGCAATTGAACAGAAGTTAAAACTTATTGAAAATTCAGTGGCGGAGTTGAAACAAAATAATGAAACCATGCATCAAGAATTTGAAAATAAAATTAGCGAGCTGGAAAGAAAAATAATAAATGCTAATGAAGATAAAAATAGTATGGAGAGAAAAATGGATGAAATTGATCAATCTATGAGATCGACTAATTTGAGACTTTTTAATGTGAAGGAGAAGCAGCGGGAAAATACAAGGAAAGAAATTATCAGCATACTTAACAAAAAAATGTCTATAAATCTTGCTGATTCAGATGTTATTTTATGCTATAGAATTGGTAAAGTCCTGGAAGATAAAACTAGAGGTATATACTTAAAACTAAACAACTATTCAATAAAACAACTGATCTACAGCAAGAAAAAGCTTCTTAAAGGCACCGGTATTGTTGTAAGGGAGGACTTAACCAGTAGCAGAGTGAAGATGTTGAACGACGCAATAGATAAATTCGGCTTGAAGAATGTATGGACCGAAAATGGCAAAATTTATATTTCAAAGAACAACAAAGTCCTAATTATAAGAAACAAAGAAGATTTCATGAAGATTATGGTATAGTTTTGAACATTTTTTACATAAATCCCCAGTGAAAAATGTTGAACGTTAAAAATTTTTCCTTTTCTTTTTCTAAATTTTTGTTTTTGTTACGTAAGTTTTAACTTCATCTAAAATTTGTTAACATCATTTATTATCAAATTTGTAATTGTAAAAACCACATAGAATAATTAGTTTAAATTTAGTAGGAATAGGGAAAGGGAAAGTCCAGTCATGTATTTTCCTAAAACCAGTAGATAATATGGAGATAATCATACTAATATCAAAGTTAAAAAACAATTGTGCCCCTGGCCCAGATAAAATACAGGTAAAAACTATAAAAAGTATTCATTTGCTTATATCAGAGCCATTAGCACATATAATAAATCTATGTTTCCAGAGTGGAAAAATACCCCTGCAATGGAAAGAATCATTGGTGACACCTATTCATAAATCGGAAGATGCAAGTAAGGTTAATAATTACAGGCCCATCTCCTTAATAAGCAATTTTGCAAAAATATTTGAGATGGCGTTAAAAGAAAGACTGCTTGAATTTTTTAACTTGAATAACATTATAACTAAAAAACAATATGGATTCATAATGAACTCAAGCACTGAAAATGCGGTGGTAGATTTGGTGGAGAGTACGGTGAGAGCCTTGGATGAGTCTTTAAAGTGCATTGCAATTTTTCTCGATCTAGCCAAGGCTTTCGACACGGTATCTCATGAAATCCTATTAGATAAGTTAAATAATTATGGTGTCAGGGGAATTGCGTTAAAACTCATATCAGATTACTTAAAAGATAGATTTCAGCGAGTAAAAGTAGGTACTGAATTAAGTTCTGAATCCAAAATAAAAATTGGTGTTCCACAGGGCACGGTGTTAGGACCATTGCTTTTTATTATATATCTAAATAATATTACAAAAATAAATAATTTCAATGGACACCTAATTAGCTATGCCGATGACACTGCAATAATCTTTACTGGTAAAAACTGGGAGAATGTTAAAACAAATGCAGAAAATAACTTAAAAAATATTACCATGTGGCTTAATTTCAATAAACTCACACTAAATATCAAGAAAACGAAATATATCACTTTCAGTCCTACAACTGTCGATCAACCAACTGAACTAACTATACAATTACATGAACCCCAATGTACATCAGATAAAAATTGTAATTGTTCAAAAATAGATAAAATCTCCTCTATAAAATACCTGGGTGTTTATGTCGATCAGCATATGCGATGGTCGGAACATATTACCCACGTGAGTAAGCGATTAAGAGTATTAATGCACAAATTTTACACCTTAAGGGATATTCTCTCAGAAAACAAGTTGAAAATAATTTATAACTCGCTTGCAGAATCGGTTTTAAGATATTGCATTATTGCATGGGGTGGGACTTTTAATACAACACTTAAGATTTTAGAGACAGTTCAAAACACCTTACTTAGAATTATATTTAAAAAAACAAGACTATACTCAAGAAAAAAGCTATATGAGGAAACTGAAATATTTAATATTAAGACACTTTATATCTATAGCTGCATTATAAACGTATATAACAATCCCAACAAATTTAACTACAAAGAAAAAAAATTAACACTGTCTTTAGCAAATATGGATCTACATGTCCCGTATTTTAAAAAAACTGTAGCTCAAAGATCGTTTTTTTTCTTCGGTCCAAAATTTTATAACCTAATCCCAATTAGTATTAAAACAGAACCCAAACTATTTAAATTCAAAAAACATATAAAAAACTACATAACTACTCACTCACAATTGTTTATGGATATTATATCTTAAAAATGACATTATCAATAAATCGGTAAATTATAGCATCAATGTTTCTATGTACGAAAATAATTAATTATTTTCCATTGGGTGTTATGCTTCCTCTGCTTCACCCTACAGCAAAACTAAAGTTGAAAACACCAACCTTTTATTACATATATACAATATATAAGATATCTTAAAACTTAGTCCAGTGCAAAACAGACAAATTTTTGTCTAGGCACGGACTGAGTTGGAGGATATTAAATGAAATAAAGTAAATTGTAAAATTACTGTATTTAAATATTTATAATGAATAAACTGAAACTGAATTTGATTTTATCAGGGCAAATGACATTAGTGTCAACTTATCAGTTGATGGACATGCCCTATTAGACCAGTGCCGAAGCCTTCAAAAAAGGTAAAAAGTGTCTAAATAGACAATTTTAGACTCATATTACTCTAACAGATCGGCAATATTGTTTCACCTTGTCTACTTGTGTTTTATGAACAAAAATTGACTGATATAGTTAATTTACGATATGTTTGCAATAACAAATCATGAAAGATGTCTCCCATCGTTGCCACGTTGTAATTTTTTTCCAGCTGTTGGCATAAAATTATGTTGATAAATTGTTAATTGTAAAAGATTACTTTCATCTTAAAAATAAGAGCAGAAATTATAAAATTTTGATTAGTAATTACATAAATTCCAAAATGTCCAATTTCGAAACCATAACTTTAACTGAAAAATGATATTTTCATGCACATGTTGAATTGCCTTGTTATTGCAGTATTAAGTAACAATGTATTTATTAAAAACTCACATCTCTCACGGAAGTAATAGGAATTAGCGGTCCACCATTATCTCGTTCTCTCTCAAAATATGATATTAGGGATGCTACCATCTCCTTGCAACCACTTGATAAAGACTCATGCATTGCGACGCAGTGCATTAATAGTTATGAGAATGACAGATTATATCTTACACAGTCTAAATAAAAAACTATAAAATGCGAATGAAAACGAAAAACCAACACAAGAAATTCTGATAAAATTGTCTGATTTTGACAACATAAGTCTGGCAATCCCGGACACGGCAACCAACTTTTGGACCGTAACTTTCCCCTTTATATGATTAATTATTCCATTTACACTTTGGATATTTAGATTTTGTTCAGTGGCTGCAATTGTTACTACAAATGTTGAAATTGCAAACTTATCGTAATGCCCGGTTTTATAAAGTAGAGTTAAATATCTCGAGTTACCTCGAGGATTAACTCTCAGGTTAAAATGCAAAGATCACTGGCGTATTACTGTCAAAATATATAAAAGAAGAAAAAGTCGGTCCATAAAACAGTGTCTTCTTCTATGATTCGGGTACAACAAAACCTATAACCTCACATTTTTTGTTTAATTGGAAAATAGAAATAACTAAATTTTAAAATGGATTTTGCCAGCAGTAGAAGGAGTGTGAACTTCTCGGAAGAAGAAGTTACTGCACTGACTGCATTTGTGGAAACCTACAAGCACGTTTTGGAAAACAAAAAAACTGATGCAGTTACCACAAAAGAAAAGGATGGTATGTGGGAAAAAGTGGCATTTGAATGGGCAGAATCTGGGTACATCTCACGAACTGGAAAGCAGCTGAGGGAAAAATGGAAGAACATCAAAAAAGAGGTAAAAAAAAAATTTTCCGATGAGAAACAAGAGTTGTTTAAAACCGGTGGGGGGAAAGTAAAGTGATAAATATAACTGCTTTAGACACTCAAGTTAGGTCAATAATTGGAGATGTTAATGTGGTTGGTTTAGATAATGTCTTTGATTCAGATCAAATTGTATATAGTAAAGGTGAACTTTCAGATAAAGAAAACACCGAAGAAAGCACCAAGCTACAACTTGAGCAGCAATCTATTTCAGGTAAGTTTTTGATATTTTGTTTATCATTCAAACTATTTATATGTTCTTATCTACCTGAATAATATTTAATAATTATCTTACAATACATTAATTGTTTATTATAGATTTGGATTGTGGAAGTTATGATAACACCCTTAGCTGGACCAAGAAGTGGAATCCTACCTTATTAAAGCAGCCAATTTCCAGGGCTTTGACTCACAGAAAAGTAAATGAGGATTTTAATAAGAAAGTCCATCTAGACCAGAGTGCAAGTATGGAAATATTTTAAAATATGAGAAAACAATATATTCTGATGATAACTAACGCCTCCCTAATACTGTTTATTCATTTTCAGCAGTAACCTCAATTCTACCAGGCAAGAAAGTTATTTTAAAGCTCCAGCCAGGTAACAGTGGTAAGTTTAGTACCATTTTGTCTCAAACATTTGTTTGAAATTAATTATTACAGTAATAAATAGGTACATTTCAGACAAAAGAACAGAAAATGTGTTGACTCCTGGCATAGTAATAATCGTAATAAAAATACAGAGCTGAGTACTCCACAAAATATTACTGCAAGCCGTAAGTTATTCATTTATTACATATGAGTAAATTTATCTAGAATAAAAATGTGATTCCCTTAACCAATAAAAAATAGCTATTAGTCTAAATTTATAAAAATGTTTTAGTTCCTCAACGAACAATAAAGAGGAAAAAAGAATTGACAGAAGACTGTAGAAAGAAAATCAATGTACTATCAGAGGCAAAGGTAGAGTTGATTAAATTACAGATTGAATGTATTCATGAAGAGATAGGAAGAAAAAATGAACTTCACCAACTGCAGATGGATCTAATGAAAAAAGAATCTGAGCTGAAATGGCAACAATGTAAAGAACTTCACATGTATGAAATTGAAAATAAAAAAATTGAATTAGAAATTTTAAAGAAAAAGCTCGATGGGAAAGCTTTCTAGTTTGTATTTTTCATACATAAATAGTTAATTATCAAATATGTTTGAAACATTATAGTTTGCTTTTGTGTTAATTTTACCAATATTTTTTGTTAACCACATAAAAGTAGGCATACCTCATTGATTAATAAATATATAAAATATTTTTTGTTTTAAAATAATGTTTGTTTATTTTTTACCAGATATATACAGCTTTGTAATAATACATACTTGGACTAAGGAAAAACAATAAAGCTCAGGGATAAACTGGATTTCAGTTTTATTCTAGCGTAGCAAAGTAATTATTTATTAAATTTTGACGAAATGCTGCTCCATTGCCTGCAACAAAAAATTGTTGAGGTTGTGCATTCCCTTGCTCCTCTTCAATTATTGGATCCTCTGGTTGCTCATCATTGTTTTCTGCTGCAATATTATGCAAAACAGCTGTAGCCACAATTACAGCTAGGCTGGTATCCAATTTAAGTCTTAGCTGATACCTAAGACATGGAAATCTTCTTTTCCATACCCCGTAGCTCCTTTCTACCACATTTCTAGTTCTAATCTGGGACTCTTGGTACAATAATTCAGCCCTTGTTGTGGGATTAGCTAAGGGAATCAACAAATAGTGAGTCAAGGTATAGCCCGAGTCTCCTACTAAAACTCCATCTCCAAAATGTCTCTCCTCTAAGCTTCTCCTTAATCGAGAGTTAGCAAATATTGTGCGATCGCTTGTAGCGCCTGGCCAGCGAGCGACGATATCCAATATTTTTAAATTGGTATCACAGACAGTTTGAACCTTGATTGAAAAATATCCCTTCCTATTTCTAAAATTTTCAGCATTATCTCCACCTAAAAATAACATATATTTGTTTAAAAAATATATATTGTTGAAGATGACATGTTTTCTCTGGAGATAGCTCAGAAAATAATAGGTAATTGTACTTTTCAGATTTTATGAAATTCTCATTTAATTTCAACTTTTTTATAAAATATTTTACCTGGTGATTGAATTGGCACATCGGTACAGTCTATGGCTCCAATGACATGTGGAAATCTTGCAATTTCGAGAAACTCTCTCTTTAAATCATTTAATCGCTGATCTGGAGATTTAATTATTGTAGGAGCCAACCCTGCAATGGCTCGGGATACTTTTTTAAGAACTTGACACACTGTAGATTTGTTAACTCCTACAAAATCACCCACAACAATTTCAAAACTGCCTGTAGCATAAAACCTCAAGGCAACAAGTACTTGTGTCAAAGGACTCAGGGCATGATTTCTAAAAAAATAAATTTTAGTTAATAAGGTAGTGTTATTATAATTACACACAGATATATATATGAATGACTACTTACCGGTCTGTAATATGTCTAAGTTGATTACCCACAAGTTCAATAATATCTTCAGTTGAATCTTTAGATAAACGGAAACGTGCTATGAATTCTTTATCATTCCAGTAATCTAAAGACTCTATTCTATTTCTAAAAACCCTAGGTTCTCGAGGTGCCTCAACCATTTGAATAATGTCTTCCTCATCATCTGTTAGGAAGTCATCAATAATTTCAAATATATCTCTCACTTCATCCATGTCCACTTTGAAAATATATATCGGATATTTATTCGCAGAAATAGTCCAGTCTATAAGTTGAAAAACGTGAAAAATAGAGATAAAGCTCCTAAAAATATGAGCTATAGCTCAGTGGATTCGGAATGACCACTAGAAAAATGTGTTTTGAGGATTTCACTGCACGTGGAAAATTGCATTAATTGCATTAACAAAATAAGATGAAAAAAAAGAGGTATTTAGGTTTTTGTTAATAACTCGTAAACTATTAGTATTCACGATATTTGAAAAAAAGGTCCTTAAAGAGGAGGAAATTTCCGAAAAAAAAGTTCCTGCACCCGGAACTCTACCTCTATTATTAATAGTTTTAACTTAACGCTGAAAATAGGGCTCCGTGCAGCGATTACGGCATGGGTGCTCTGCCGCTAAACACGGCATACCACAGAAAATTTTTTTATAGTAACAAATATGAATTTAAAAATTTAAATAAATTATGGTATCTTCCAGATACTTGAAAGAATTTATGCCCGTTGGAAAAAAAATTTAAATCAATTTTTAAAAAAAATTATGCAATGGTTGATTAACGAATTTTTTTCCTATCTCTGTTTTCATAAATGACGACATAAAAGTTTAAATAATAAACCTAAAAATGTTTGGCTTCGTGGAGTTCTTCTTATATATATATACTCAACAAGATACCGCGATAAAAGTTTATTGAAGTTAATTATTTTGTTATTAATAATTCTTTAAAGTTAACAAAAAATGAAAAATCCAAGAAATGTTATTGATAAAATTTTTTCAAACAAATGTTATATTATTGCTGTTTTCAACAATGGCATTAAGTATCACTGGAAAAAAAATTCATTTTTTCATCATTTCATCATTTGTTAAGGAATTTTTTAAAAACAAATAGACGAGTTTAATATTTAAGGAATTTTTTTTCCTACGATCACATGGGCAAGTGACATATATCGCACTGTCTAGTTCTATGGAAAGTGGCCTTTATTCATACGCGTACGGAAACAAAACTTTTTATTATACTTAACAGAAAATACTACATTTTCAACTGTTTATAAAATACAGTACCTAAATATGACATTTTCGGAACAGCGCACGGAAATTTTTTCCCGATCCCTATTTCCGTGCGCTTACGAGTAATGTGTCTATAGCAACGATTTATTTATTAATGACAAATTTTATTTTCTGTCAGTGAAAATTAAGTATTTATGTATTTATTACATTTTGCAAAAATGAATTCAGATTGTGAAGAAAATCGGGATATTCCCGAAAATATCTTACAACGAGCGGCAGAAGTGAGTGCAGATTTATTACCAGTGAAATCCAGGTTGAGATATGAACAATAATATAACAGTTTTACCGAATGGCGGACTCAGAAACGAATCAAAATTGTGAGTGACGATATTCTTTTAGTATATTTTTCTGAAAAAGCCAACACTATGAAATCCTCCATTTTATGGAGTCGATTCTCTATGTTAAAGAGTTGTTTGGCAATAAAAGAAAATACTCACCATCAATATCCAAAAACGATTGCTTTTTTGAAACGACAAGCTGTAGGATATATACCAAAGAAATCCAAGATTCTTACAGCAGAACAAGTAACCAAATTTTTATGTGAAGCTTAAGATGGAGAATATCTACTAGCAAAAGTAATTTTAGTGTTTGGCATCTTAGGTGCATGCCGCAGAGATGATTTAATACGTTTGAGTTTAGATGATGTGGAAGATAATGGGCGTTTCCTTGTAGTGTTTTTACGAGATGGAAAAACTCACAGGTCAAGAAGTTTTACCATTACCAATGAAAATTGCAAATTCGATCCCTGTACAATTTACCGTAAATACGCAGATCTCCGCCCTAAACACATGGAGAGTAGAAGATTATTTGTTGCATACCGAAACCAAAGATGTTACGCTCAACATGTTGGGTGCCATACTATCAGAGGTATTCCAAAACTTTTGTTGCAAAATACCTAAAACTGAAAAATCCCGAAGAATATACCGGACATGGGCTAAGGCGCTCTTCGGCAACCATGTTGGTGGAAAGCGGCGGTGATTTGCTCACTTTGAAAAGACACGGAGGATGGCTTTCTTCCAATGTAGCAAAAGGATATATAGAAGAGTCCATACAAAGAAAAATTGAAGTATCACGGAAGTTGTTTAGCCCTTGTAACTTGGAAACTACAACATCTGTAACAGTCAATCAAGAGAACCAAAGCACACACGAACACTCCGCTTCAACATCTTTAGCAGAGTCTTTAGTTCAACAAAAAGAAATGCAAAAGGGATTGAGCTTCAACAATAATACGAATTGTACAATAAATATTACAATTAATAATAACGGTTCTGTCCAAAATTAATTTTCTTAGAATTACCTACTTGTATTTTTTTTGTTAATTTGAGTTGTATGTACTTACATTTTTACTGTTTTAAAAATAAAAATAAATATTCCCGATTTTCTTAATAATTTTTTGCGATATTTTTTGTTTATGTTGATTTCAGGTACCTAAGTATAATAAAAAATATCGTTCATTACTTGTCCAGAAATGGATATTCCGTTCTTGCATGACTTCCCGTGTTCGTCACGCGCGCACGGAAAAATCCTCATTTCTGTACTGGTAATGAAATATACTATACTTTTCATAAAAAGTTCTGCATGTTCTAAAATCTAAAATCAATTATAAGATATCAATTTTTTCTAGTATTATACGAGGTTTCTAAAAAAATATGAACTTTACTTAAGAGTAAAAATTTTAATTTTAAATTTGACAATATCAACAAATAGTATAAAAAAAATTGATCAGAATTGAAAACTTTGTTCAAATATGCAATTGCATCCATTTACATTGAAAAAAATAGGTTTTGTGCTTGTTTAATATATTGTTTCTATTTTCTCAATATCGCTACCATGATCGCTACCATCATGGAGACTAGTCTAGTCTCCATGGCTACCATATTTGCGTGCAATTCTAACGCGTTCTGACAGTTACTGTCAAACATTTGTAGCTATCAAACATTCATTAATTAGTTTGTCAGTGCATCCTATATTACACGTATCTACAGTAAAATTTGCATTGTTATTGTATCTAGAAATACATATCGGAGAATAATATTTTTTCTCATATAGATAGAAACAATCGCGTATTTGAACTTAGTTTTCAACTCTTTTTATTCATAACACTTTTCGATATTGTCAAATTTGAAGGTACTTCACTCTGGAGTAAAATTCATACCAATACCAATTCATACCAATCACTAGGCTGCAGAAATGCTAACTTAAATTCAAATATCTCCTCTCAGTTTAAAAACAAGGTATAGATCCCCACATTTCACACTTAAGAATACCACAAAAATATGGCATTGTAGATATCTCCAAGTACTACCTATTAGTTAATTAACTATTATTAGTTGTTTACCAGTTAACAATGAGGACTAAATGAAACTTGTGTGATTCAGCACACATTCTGGGATGATCTATTAAAAACAGTAGATAGAGAGAAGTACTGTACTTTCAATAAAAACTCTAAATATTTGCATATATATTGTCATTTTTTGTAAATGCATTGAGTAAACTGGGCATTATTTTTTTAGCCATTTGGTATCAGTGGATTTTAAAAAAATGCTAAGTATGTTAATGTTCATAGTATTACTATGTTATTCCCAAAAAATCTTCGATCATTGACCATGCGAAACCCTCTCGCTATTGTCCATCTTTTTAGTTTCTTATTTTGGTATTAAAGCTTGGTTAACGTGAATATGTTTGACGTTCTAGTGCAGCCTGGTATATACAAATCTTGAAAATATGGTTCTTTATTTTTAAATAAGGAGGTATATTTAAATCAGATTTGCTGCCTTGTTTGTGTATTGATCTACGTCTCACCTACATAGGGCTTATTCGTTTGCTTTTAACAAAAATGACATATTTCCTGGATCTAAACTTGTTTCCTTTTTGAAATATTCAGAAACGTCTGTGTACCCAACAAAACCGATATATTTCAAAGATGTTGAGAAATATATTACAGTACCAACTGGAAACTTTTTTTATAAGTCTGCGACTCGTTCTTTATGATAAATTTGTATGTATTTATCAAAGAAATACAGCAACGGCTTGGTGAAACGAAATCATGGAACTATTATACTAACTGAACAAAAAATTTAAAAATTCAGAAAAGCTTCACATTTATTTATAAGAGACTTCTACAAGCAGATATAAGATAAGTCATTAATTCAATTAAGCTGGGGCGCAAACGATAAAACGTCAAAAGTTCACCATTTTATTCTGCTTATCCAAATAGTTGCATTTTAACCAAGTTTGGTTCTCTTGAAATTGTAGATTATCATTTCAGAATAAATAAAAAATATGTGACCTACTTTCGTAAGACTGTCTTGTAGAGTTTTGAAAAAGACAAAATAGTCATCTCGAAAAGTGAGAACAAAACTCAAAAAACAAATGAGGAAGAGCAATTAGGTTGAGATTTATTTGTTTTATGTGTTTGAAAATGAGGTTTAGGCACGAATCATACATTTGAGTCAAGAATTACATTGAAACATTCTGTTACGAATCTGGCAACTTAAAACAATATCAGACTATACAAACTATTTATCACTACCTCCAAACTTCTCTTGGTAACTTTTATCCAGGAGGTTGCAAACTTTTCCTCGAATTTCACCAGTAGAAATTGAATTAGATGCTTTTTCACGATAAAAACAAATTTAATCAAATCCCAAAGTTACTTTTAAGATTTAGAAGGATAAAAAGTTTCAAACACTTTTTCCATAGATACGATATTATTTGCTTTAGTCAGTTTTTCATGTGAGTTTACTTCAAATTCTCGATCAAAAGATTAATCAGAACTCCATGCAGTGGATGCAAATTAAATTGTAGTGATAGACAGCGCGTCATTGAAGCCGCTGAAACATGCTTATATTAGAGAAAAAATTATTTTCGAATTTTCCAAAGATATGCCAAAAAGCTGAATAAACACCAATTCAAACAATTGGGTTATATACTACTTGCGACAATATTCATGTTCTACAAATGTCCAAATCAAAAACAACACATTCCAACGATTGCATGTCTACTGCTTAAAAATAAGCCGTAGACAAAGCTGTGGAATAGATGTATACCATTATTCAATACAAATGGTTATTAAAACACAATTCAAAAAATAACACCAAACAGCCGGAGCAATAGCAATATACAAAGCAATACAACTGACCCTAGAAGATGAAATTCCAACAATTATTTAATCAGATTCTAGAACTGCAATACAAGCAATAACGAAGCCAGGCTCTTCTCAAATCATACTAAAGACGAGGGACGGAAAGTTTATCAAGAGACAAGGAGAAAATCATTGACATCAGACTAACGTTCAGCCACTCTTAAAAAACAAGAAACGAAAGAGCAGATAAAGCCATAGCAGATAGTGAAAACATGGAACAAGACATGAGAAAACAATAACATACAGAAGTAATTAATATTTATCAGTGGGTTCCACAAAGTAAGGGTCCAGGCAGTAAATTTAAGAAGTTATTGATTAAATAAATGAACCTCCCTTACCAAGTTCAATAAACATGAATCGCCCAACATACTTATAAAGAAAGCATTTTTGGAAATATTAGAAAAAACACCATATGATGTAGTTCTCTACACAGACGCATCAAAAAAAATTTTTTGGTGCTGGCTGCTCCGTCACAACCAACCACGAACTAATAGGTTCCTATCGGTTGCCCTCAACATGTAGCGTTCACACTGGTGAGTTGTATAGCATCTTCCAAGCTTTCAAGCAAATCTCTTCTCTTGTCAAGCGCGTCGCCATTTGTACCGATTCACTTTCCTCAATTGATTCACTCAATACTATTTTTACTGACCATCCAATAGTTCAAAACATCCATGACATCTATCAAACTCTATCAGCTCGTGATGTAACAGTCTGTCTTATCTGGCTCCCATCTCACATTGGAATTACTGGCAATAAAAACGCTGACCACCATGCTAACATCCCATCACCACAACAACGTTCCAGCTCCCAGATGACATAAAACTATTATTCAAAAAGTCCGTTAAGGAGTTCTGGCAAAATTTTTGGCACAACAGCAAAACAGCCCTTTACGATATACAACCATTAATCGGCTGTGTCTTCCTCAATTTCTTAACCAGGAGAGAAGCTGCTGTCATTAGACGATTGCGGATCAACCATACCAGATACACACATGGTTACTTGATGTCTTCTGGAAACCTTCCCGTCTGCCGTCACTGCAATAGTGCTTTAACCGTTAAACATATTCTCACAGACTGCCAGGAATACACCATTACATATAAGCGCCTAGACCTAAGACCAAACCTGAGAGAGCTTTTAAACTGCACCGCTGAAATCCCAAAGACATTGAAATTCCTCAAATCAACTAACCTCTACCACAAAATATAAACTAGATTGATATTTTACCGAGTATTTTACATATCTTATGTTTTAAGATAGTGAATGTATTTATATATGTCTTTTTGTCTTCTGTACAGTGCCAATGGCCATAGTTTTCGAGGCACTTAAATTCTAATAAAAAAATAAATAAATGAAAGTACTAACTTGGAAAAATTGAAGACAGAGCTACGAACAGCTATGTATCCACAGAAAGGGAAAATGTACAAATAAATGGCTGGAAAACCAACTAAGAAATCATTGGCCAATAGGTATAAATGACGTACTCCAACATTTCGCATAAAAAGTTGCTAAACTTTTGTATTTGGATGCATGCTGCTGCAGGAAACCCTTGCTCATAGAACCTGAATAGCTAAAACAGTAAACCATATCCATCAGAATCCATTAAACCTGGCTTAAACCCATATGAAATGTTCTGGATGCACCACAGAACGAGGAGGGTCACATTCAACCCAAATCCAAACCCAATAATAATCAATTTGAAGAGAATGGGCTAGACCCAGACGCACTCCAAAGTGTACTCTTCAAAAATAACAAAAATAAAATGAAACTTCAATGCTGGCTGGATGTCCTACAGGATAGTATCTCCTGGGTATACAAAATTATGTTGCACAAGTTTTTGTTGAACCACTATCCCTGAACTCTCAAAATATTTGAATTTGTCCATTATTGACCTAGGTTAATAATAGGAAAAATTATTAACCACTAATAGAGAACAACTTCTCAGTGGTCTAGAAGAAGCAATAATTATCAACTTCCCAGCTAGTAGTGAAAAAACATATTTGCTGCTTGAACTTCCCTATCAAGATAAAATTATTTGAATAAAAATGCCATTAGTTTAAAATTCGCGCTCAACAATGACTGATGACATACCATGTACGTTCATAATATATCGGAAACGCTTCTGGCTAGTAGCACCGAATAGTAATGTAATAGTAGTTCATTACTATTCGGTGCTAGTAGGGAGCAAAAATATATATACACCACGGAGGTGAAGACATTCATAAGCCTGACACCTTATTATAATTTTGGTGCTCGGTCAATAATAATCATTTTCACCACCTGGGTGTATAATGTATACTATTATTAACAGAATATCTTTTATCAATAGGGATCATAAATGAATGATTTTGTGTACATTGATATAGATTAATAACGTTAGAGAAGGAAAAGTTGAATCTTTGTCAAAGTAACAGATAACTGCATTCTATAGAAGCGGAACAACAATCAAGACCATAGATCTAGACTTCTTATTTCAAACTGACTTGTTTATATCACATTTATAGGTTATGACAACCATTTTTATTTTATAATATTGTGGCTCCAATGATTTTAACCTATTTTTAATATTTAAAGTAGTTAAAAGCATTTATATTAACTACTAAAAAACCATCTAACGATTAGAATGTCGGAACAGCGGAAAATTCCAAATTTCTTAAAATTCGTATTCGGCGCATCGGCCGGTATGGCCGGAATATGCATCGTACATCCTTTTGATCTAATTAAAAATCGAATGCAACTAAGCGGTATGGGTGGTGCAAAAAAAGAATACACGAGTATGTTCCATGCAATGCAAGTAGTTGCTCAACGAGAAGGAATTAGTGGTTTTTATAAAGGATTATCTGCAAGTTTACTTAGACAAGTAACATACACAGGTAAATCAATTTTTCTATATCCAAACATATTCGTACTAATAATCATCTAAATAGGCACAAGATTGGGTGTCTACACATATCTCTTCGAAACAATTAAATCATCTGATGGAAAACCTCCAGGTTTCCTCACGAAAATATGCCTAGGTATGGTAGCTGGAGTTTCTGGAGCCTTCGTCGGTACACCTGCTGAGGTATCTCTTATTCGTATGACCGCAGACGGGCGTCTACCGGTTGAGGAAAGGAGAAATTACGCAGGTGTGAGTAATGCTTTAATCAGAATATACAGGGAAGAAGGTCTTTTTACGCTGTGGAAAGGTGCCACACCGACAATGGGACGAGCTGTTGCAGTTAACGCTGCGCAGCTGGGAACGTATTCTCAAGCAAAGGAAATGGTCACCTATTATCTTGGAATGCGTGAAGGAGTTGGACTACATTTTTTATCAGCCATGATTTCAGGATTGATTACGACGGTTAGTATATTGATGAATGTAAGTGAATGGAATAGGTACCGTGGAGTACCATTGGTAAATATTGATTACGAGTTGTCTTCCCTCCTCATATTTCAACAATTTTCTTCAACCATCTATGGCAAGTCTCTATTTATCATAAAAAGCACCTGACTCACAGCAGATTTCATATTTTCTTTTTATTGCATAAGCATTTGTGCTACTAGACCTTTCTGATTATGGTTTCTTTTTGGTTCACAATTTTGCGTATTTTTGAAACAGACTCTGTACTAATTATAACCAAACTCTCTAGATTGTATCGATGCCAATTGATATTGCCAAAACAAGATTACAAAATATGAAAACGGAAGGTGGAAAGGCTGAGTTTAAAGGTCCAATAGACGTTTTAGTACAATTGAGAAAAAAAGAAGGGACTCTGGCTTTATGGAAAGGTTTTTCACCTTATTATTTACGACTTGGACCGCACACAGTTTTTGTCTTCATCTTTTTGGAGCAGTTCAACCAAGCTTACTTTAGGTTCAAATATGGAGATACTGGTAGTGGTGGTGGTGGTCTTTAATCATTATAATAAAAAGTCCTTAGTATCAGTAATATGTTTATCTTTAAATGGCATGCGCTTGCGTATTTTGTCAGAATATTTTTAAAAACCTACAATAAATGAAAATAGCTATTGTAACCTTTATTTCAAAGTTGTTGTCTTATAGGGTACATGGCAAAGGGGTATGTATATTTATTAATAAATTATAAAATAATCACGATCTACCTAGGCATGAGTTAAAGATAAAGAACTTAAGTTAAGGCTTGTTTGTATGTACACTGGAGCGACTTTCACCCAGGCCTAATAGATTCACTGTGCCTTTTTTCTTCTTCTTAGCTCTTGAGGAAAGCCTAAAACTAGTAGCTCCTTTAGACCTATTTCTCGGAACAATTTTTTGGATATTCACAGGCTTCGGTTTAGGTGACTGTTCATAATCTATCCAGTAGTGAACTAATGGAGATTTCTTCTTCCATTCCACAGAATCTACCTTATTTTTTTTCCAGTATTTCAAGCTATTTGTCCATTTGGGCATCATTGTCCTGTCAGGATACCTATCAAATTATTCAGTGTAGTTTTATCTGGCATGCGCTATGGTTTCCCAAATACCGCAGAACGATTTCAGCACCCAAAGTTTCTTTCATCCACTCTCTTTGTTATCTGCTATTACCGATGCTATTTAATTTTATCCCACCTCGGTGTGTTCTCGAACTCACTGCTCTTGCTGCTCTTGTCCAGTGCATCAATTTTTCTTGGGAATTCACTGATTACACAATAACACAGTGATTCAATCGCTGCTTGAGTATACATGATGATAATCCTTTGTCTTCTTCATATTTCACCATTATTGAACTATGAACACTTTCTTATGGCGCGAATTTGCGCTAGGAACATAGTTGTGGTTTTTCCCAAGCTTTTAAAGTGTTTGGTTATAGCCCTTTGAATCCTACCCCAGCGGCTATCACAGTCCCTTCTATTGCTTTTAAGGTGTCTGAATACCATTGAGTAGCTTTCTTCCCAGGTTTGGTCCTGGTCTTGTTGCGACATATACAATATATTAAACTGTATAGGGTGGTGAGTTAAATCAAAATTTTATAATTGATTGTGAGTAGAAGAAGATCAGAAATTGTGCAAAAACACGAAAATAGGGCCCGGTATAATAGCTGGAGTCCAGGGACCTTTGGTTGGCACACCTACTGAAGTGTCAAGGTGTTATAGAAATAGATAAGTGGATATATTGAGTAAATTGTATGTTACGTTTAGAAGGAAAATCACAAATTATTCATACAGAATTTAAAATGTTTTTTTGGCAAGCCTATAACTATATAAAGTTACGAGATATCTATCAATTTACTGAACTTTTCAGTATTCAAATTTTTGCTTGGTACTCAGGCACCAGTTCCATAGAATCTCAATGTAAGAGGTAGTTGGGACATTGGTTCTATGGAACGGTTACTATAAACTTTTGGCTTCAGATCATCACCATTACCATAGTATATAAACAAGGAATAGTAGGGTCACTCTAAGCTCCTCCCAGCTCGATGTCTATCTCACTCGGTGTCCGTCTCCGTCTTTTCTGGTATCCTGAAGCTCCCAATCGAGCGATAGACAGATACCGTGTGTCTTTTGTAGTTTGAAGGTACGAGCGGAGTTATTAGCATACCGGCTGGACTGTCTTTGCAGTGAATTATTCAATTATTATTCCGGTATATTTTTTATTGAAAAGAAAATGCCACGAGTGTGTTGTGTGGACGGTTGTAGAGGTAGAGATGGGGTGAAAATATCTTCCTTCAGCTTTTTTTTCTTACTGATTTGAGTTACCAGGAGGAACTACCAATAAGTTGTATTTGGATACATTTTACAATTATAAAAAAAAGGAATTTAGACTTTGTCCAAAATTAACTGACGAGCATATGTTTCCAAATAATTTTCAGAGAATGGAAGTAAAATTTGCTTCTCAGATTTTTAGTCATTCTGTTGTAGTTGCCCTTAACAAATATGTTGATTTAAAAGTTTTGCCTGCAGATGCCTAGATAACTGCTAAATTCATTAAAACAATGATTGATAATAATAATAATAAACTCCTTTATTTCAGATCATAATTACAAGTGAACATAAAGTGAAATGACGTCATACAAACAAAAAACTAAATATTTAACCATAAACAAAAAAGTACCGTATACATTAAACACTAACAAAATCTTGCAACGTATAAGGTTCCAAATTTATTAACATTTTTTTAATCTTGTTCTTAAACATTTTTTGTGAACCAATTTCATTTATTTTATCAGGCAGAGAATTAAAAAGCCTTAGACACATATAATGTGGGCACTTTTCGGTAAGCGTCAGTCTATGTATTGGGTAACTAACATTCAATGTTCTTGTATTATATCCATGAGTCTTCGGTCTTAAATCAAATAATTTTTTATTTTTAAACAAAAACATTAAACATTCATAAATATAAACGGCCCAAAATGTCATTATTCCAAGACTTCCAAAAACATTTCTACACGTTTCATTATACTCCATATTTCTAATAACTCTTATTATTCGCTTCTGAACAACAAAAATGTCCTGCGCTAAGCTGTGCCTTCCCCAAAAAATAATCCCGAATTTTAACACAGATTCAAAATTTGCATAATACATTATCCTAAGAGTGCTCTCATTCATATACCTGCCAAGGACCCGAATTCCATAACAAATTGTATTGAGTTTTTTTTTTCACACTATTTATATGAAAAGACCAATCAAAAAATTCATTTACATAAATACCTAAAAACTTTGCGTCTTCAGAAAAAACTAGTTCTTTATTGTTAATATCTATTACAGATGGCTTTGTGACTGTTGCTTGTTTTGTTCTAAAAAGTAAGATATTTGTTTTGTCTTTGTTTAAAACTAATTTATTTTTTTCAAACCATTCTGTTGCAAGGGTGAACAAATGGTTAGCCTTTGTTAAATGTCTTGTATGTCCTTGCTGCCGACAATTAAATTAGTATCATCGGCATACTTAACAATATGTTGATACGATTGGGTGGCTATAAGAGAGAGGTCATTGACATATAATATGAATAGGATTGGTCCCAAGATACTTCCCTGTGCGATTCCTATGTTATTGGGCATTATTTCTGATTTACAGGTGTTCCCTCCCTTTGTAATTGCTACTGTTTGCATCCTATCATTCACGTACGATATAAACCATTTTTTTACAACTCCCTTTATTCCATACATTTCTAACTTTTCAATAAGCAGTTCCCTATCAAGACAATCATAAGCCTTGGACAAATCCAAAAGCATTCCCAGTGCCAACTTGCCCTTCTCTAGCTGTTCTATGATAAACTGCAAAAATTTAAAAATAGCGGTTTGTGTCGATTTTCCCTTGATAAAACCATGTTGGCATGTATTGAATAAATTGCAGTCCCTCACAAACTTAACCAATCGGGTACTTATCGCCAACTCAAAAACTTTGGGGAATCCAGGCAACAGACTTATAGGTCTATAATTGTCAAGAACTTCGGGATCTCCTTTTTTATGCAGGGGTTTGATTAGTGCAATTTTTAAATTTTCAGGAAAAATACCATACGTAAATGACTTATTTATCAGATAGCACAAAACATCTTGCAATTCAAAAACGGACATCTTTACAATACTAGTTGGAATGTCATCAATACCGCTACTATGTTTGTTTTTTATATTTTTTGCAATTCTGTAAATTTCGTCCGGTGTTACCGGAGTTAAAAACATGGATTTGTCATTTTGTGACATATGAGAAGTAAACGGTCAGTCAGAAGTTTTGGAATAATAGAAAGTAAATGTTCATTATACTGTTTAGCGATCAATACAGGATCCCCCTCTAACCCAATTTCTGAGAAACTTTTATCTTTTCCATTGATTTCTTTGCATATGGTCCACATGCATTTTGTTTTGTTATTTAAGTTTTTTACCCTGTCCTCATATTTTTTTGCGCGCGATTTGATTAAAAGTTGGTCATACATTCTCTTCTCACTGTCATAAACATCTTTATACATTTGATTGCTCCTTGACAATGACAAAAAAATATCTAACCTTCGCTTACATTCTATAAGTCCAGGGCTATTTGGTGCAGTTACATTGGGTTTTTTACCACTTAATTTTAGAGGGAAATGCTGATTAAATATAACTTTAAAACTATCCATGAACACATTCCATTGCTTGTTAATATCACTTTTTTCAACATCATAAACCGCTAACCAGTCTTGCTCTCGTAAACTACCCAGAAAATAATTTTTATTTTCCTCTGAAAAAATGCGTTTGTGTCTTAATTCATTATTTTTATCTTGGTCAGTTTTAAAAATGATTTTCTGTGCAGTATGGTCCGAAATAAAATGCTCAAATGTTTTAGCTTGTAAAAAATCTGAATTTGTGAATGTATTATCTATACAAGAAGCATTCATTCTGGTGATACGAGTGTTTTCAAAAATGGTTTGAACTAAATTGAAGGATTTCATTAGTGAAAGAAGTTCAGTTCCTGTTTTATTTTCTTTGAGCATTTCAATATTTAAATCACCTACTATAAAAATTGCTGTTTTTTCATGAAAAATACTAACTAAAAGTTGTTCAATTTTGTCCAAAAAAATACCTAAATCTCCGGAGGGTGGTCTATAAATCGATGCAATCAAAACTTGTACCTTACCAAGTTCACATTCTACAGCTGCACATTCAAAATCGCCACTTACAAATAGCTTATTCAGCTGTCGTAGCACTTGATTTTTTTTGATTCATCAAATTCGTGGTATTTTAATAATTTCAATGCATTTATGGGTACCCAACAACAGTTTCAGCTATTGGAAGAATTTGAAACTTTACTGAAAAATTTGCGTGGAAAAAATTTTACTAATAAAATGAAATTTATATTTGGTTGACAACTTACAATACAATCAGTTAAATCCCTTTGGGGTATATTGAAATCTTTTATTGAACAAAATACCTTAACCAAAGAATCAACTATTTTTTCTCATACAAAAACCAATGTAAACAATACAAATTTTCCATTTGGTGGGCTCAATGTAAGTACCTAGTATGAATTTTGTTGAGTATGTTACCCAACCTGAAAATATATTTTTAGCTAACTCCAATAAGTTAGCATGTGCCTAATAATTGTATCGAAGCGACATTGAAAGATATTTTTAAAAACGTATCATTCACGCATCCTTGTGGAAATTTTAATACTAAATTAAAAATATTACACAATTTGTAATTATTAGATACTTAAAATCAACATTGTAATATTTCTGGAAGGCATTAATTCGAGGTTTTATGAATCGAATAAAGACAGATTGGTAGCGAGGAATCTTTTTTAATGTATTTAATTCAGTAATTCATTCCAAAGTCGTTCTTGAAACCATTTAAAAATTTTTTGAATGAAATGTCAAATTTGAATGAAAATATTCAAGGCCTCATTTTACCGGGATAGATAGTGAGTCGATAATGTTTTTCTACTCCTATACTGTGAGATGTTAATTAAATGCCAATTTACAGTTTTATAAAGATACCTACTCATTATAAAAGCTGCGTCCACATTATGTGGAATGCCTATCCAGTGTGGATGGTCGCCCGACATTGTCGATCCATGTCGGGTCGAATCGAATGCAACCCGAACCAAGTCGGTACGAATAAAAGAAAGTCGAATCGACATGGCTAGTTTGGACGTGTCATAGCATGTTGTTCCACATTTCCTGAACGTAGTCATTTTGGTTAGTTTTGTGTGTCTGTGTTGTATCTCAATATGAATTAGAATGAAGAGCAATGATATTTTTTCCTACCATTGACGATGCTGGATCGTACACAAAATCTTCGAAGGCGACGAAAACGCTGTTGCTGGTTTCCAGCAATGATAATTGCAGCATCAGCTGCTATGACAGCATCTTCTGCATCACTTACAATTAAAAATATCAATGAAGCAAAACCAATTCCAAATATTTTCAGCTTTGATAATGGCGCGGCGATGTATGTCGGTCAACACGTCCACATTATACTAACACTGTCGACGAGTTGAAACTCGAACGTGTCGAATGAGATTTGCCGATCGACCTTGTCGATCGGCATAATGTGGACGCAGCTTAACACTGGTTTTAATTATGAAACTGAAAAATTGACCAATATAAATCCAGATTCTCAAATTCCGAACAAATTCCGAACAATATTCTAAAGCTTTTATCAGCTAGAACGTTTGAAAATTCTGCAGGTAGTATTATTGTCAAATCCGGAAAATATTCCATTGTCATCCTGAGATAACTTGTTAACTATTAAATAAACCAAGTATATAAAATATTTTTATAACTTTTATTCAAAAAGTAACAGAACTTCTACAACCACAGAATATTATGGTTTCTGTATTATAATATTAATGATCAACACACTGTATTATACACAAGTAAGATTTCATTTGGACTTCCACTGTTAACTTGAACAGATGGTGCTTGTCTCGCCATCACCGGATGTCGTGGGTACCTTCCGGGTCAAAAAGGCGCGCCCAGACTGACAGCAGCGTGGGAATACAAGACACCGTTTTCTAACACTACAAAAGTTGATACTTACACTATGAAATTGCGTACAGGGTTATTCATTATAAATAGTTATTTTTGCATAAACAAAAAAATTTTTAGAATAAAAGTTGTGTGGTTATGAACTAATTTTATTATAACATCAACAAAAGTACAGTGGCGTGCCTAGTTTAGGGGACACAGAAAAATTATTTGTTTTTTTCAAATGAGACACCCTGTATATCATTAAATTTTTGAAAAGACCTTTTTCTTCGGATTTTAAAAATATCCCATATTTCACACCGTTCTTAAGATATTGAATAAAAGTTTTGGTCAACATTTAATTAAAATTACAAATAATAAATAACGAATTTAACAAAGATAACTTCACAACTATAAATAAATAAAAACTTATAAAAGTTGTTCGAAGTGTCCACCATTATTTTCAATACATAATTGAAAACGTCTAATCATATTTTGAATTGTATCAAAAATGACTCGATTGTTTACATTCAGATTATTTATTTCTAATTATTGAATTCGGTCTTCAATGACTTGAATACAATTATTATCATTATTTATCATGTCTTTTAAAAACCCCCAAAAAATGAGTCCATAGGGGATAGATCCAGACTGTTGGGAGGCAATAATATGGTTCCAGTATTCCCTACCCACACTAGAAATACATTGTTCAAATGTTCTTTAACTGCGTAGCTGCCCCATCCTGCATGCAAATCATATCCTGAACTTGAACGTCCAAAAACTAGTTTAATTTACTATTATATGTATTATTTAATATCTTAACCCTTTAATGCACAGCTCCGCCCAAAGGCTAACATCTTTTTCACATTAATTAATTTATGGTGTAAATGCACAGGTCCGCCTACAGGCGTATGTTATTTTTTTTCATTCAGAAATTTCTTTTTTTCAAAATACCGTTCTAATGTCGAATATATATTATTTTAATCCAATAGCATCCTCTTTCATAATTTTTTATTAAAAAAAAAATTAATGCATTAAAGGGTTAAGAACGGTATAAGACAGGTATGTTATGGTATATTTTTGCGATCAGAAGAAAGACACCTCTTCAAAAATTCAATAATATACAGGGAGTGTCCCATTTAAGAGAACGAATAATTTTTTTGTGTGCTCTAAACTACACACGTCACTGTACTTTTGTTGATGTTATAATAAAATCAGTTCATAACCACACAACTTTTATTCCAAAAATTTTTTTGTTCATTTAATAATAACTATGGTAAGGGCTGGGACATTTATAATAAATAACCCTGTACATATACACCAACAATAATTATTTTACCGATATTTTCGCTTATTTTCAATTTGAAAGTCACATCTCTGGTATTACCTTCTTAAACATAGTTAGTATAAAAGAATCCATTAAATTCCCATTTCAGACATCAAATATTCCGTTTACTTCCCCAGAGACGGAGAAACTGGGTTGTTAAGCATCATTTCATTCTGTTTATCTCTTTTCCTCGTCCTTACTTTATGATCCAACCCTCATAAAAAATATTATTTTCGCCTGTTGCTCGTCGCCAAGTACTTCAAGAAAACTTTTTATGTTTGAAAAATACATGAAAAACTATTTCTTTGAATAAATGTAGTGCTTTCAAATGAACGAGAGCTTTCATTCTCAAACAAATCTCGAATATACTTTTGCTCTGAAAGCATTGAACCTTATTTTATATTTCGAGCTAAAGGATGTTTCACGTCATTCCGTTGACTCTGCATCTAGCCTTTCACGCCACTAACAATAGCTGTTTTTTTGGGTCAACTTCGCACTAAATTTCCGATCACTTACTGAGCCTAAAATCTCAAAATGCTGACAGATTCCGGTGGAGCTTCAGGCGCCATCTTGAACAAATATTTTTTGTTGATATCTCAGGAACTTTGCTCTTCATGGAAAGAGTTATTGAGACTATTATTGCAGAGATTAAATACAGCGTGTCGCATTTTTCGCATATTTTCGCTTTTTGAAAGATTACAGATCTGAATTTTTACAGAGTCATACAAGTTGATGGGCCACATCTTTCAAGTTAATCAACTGAAATCTAAACTCTAATCTCAGCCTACTACGATTTCACAAACGGGGTCGCTTTTCGATAATTTGCTTTGCGTAAAAAATATTGAGAAAAAGTTGTTCAGAATATCATTTCAACCCCACATACCGAAATTCATCACAAAATTCGCATTTTTAATTTTTCATTTCATTTTTCATTGGTTTCTGAATCGACATTTCAAAAAAATCTATAATAATACATTGTACATTTTCATATCTGCGTCTGGAGGGAGTAGGAAGTCTTTTCTTAACTTGCACAAATGGGTAAAGGTACCTGCCTAATAACAGTGTAGTTTTTTGTATAATGCCACATACTCTGGAAAGTACCAGTACCACACCAAAATCGTCTCCTAATATCCTATAAGGTAAATTCAATTTGATCATTTTTATTGTTAAAAAGATATAAAGCTTGTCCAGCTCACATTTACTTAGTTAACAAGCTCACAACAAATAATGAATGACTCGGAACTCCCAAATAAAGCTTTGGATTTTTTTTTCTATCAAATAAAATATTCTATTTCGCCTGACCTATTAGTGTCTGGATAAAATGAGCTATTCGGATCTGACATACTTAATTCTGACGAGCTAAATGTAGAAGAAGGACCGCTAGTGGATATTGAAAATTCTTCGTTTATAGGTTTTCCGTTTTTACCATTCACGATTTCTTTGGAACGATCTCATTGCTAGTGCATTTTCTCTTTTTAGCCATTTTCCACTTATAAAACCCCTCGCCCCCGCATAGAATCGCTTTGGAACGTACTAAGCCTTAATGCAAGCCTGAACCCCCATTTCCCGAGATCTAGGTTCCATTCGTATGATATCCATTTGATTTTCTTCCTCTACTTTATCATCATCAGAGGCTCTATTTTCTGAGCTTAACTTGCACAAAATGCATTGTTACTCTATTTTTTAGACAGTCAAACAATCTCGGTACTACTCAAGGTTTTAATTTAACTGTTCCACTGCTCACTGTTTTAATGTATATATATTTTTCTGGTGCATTCTTGGATGTGTTAGGACAGTCGGGAATCAAATAGTATTCATTTACCACTTTTTTCTCACTCCCTTCACAATAAAATAACGAAACAGTAGGTACAGTCAACAGTCCAGCGTTTTTTTTCTTACACAAAACGATACAATATACACAATACACAGCTCTCGACTCGCGGCGTTTAAAACGTTGGGTATAGCATATGCAGTGTGACGTCACAGGCAACCACGCCCTGTCTTCGTTCAATCCAATTTCTTTAATTAATTTGAGGGTTTAAACGTTCGCGGAAAAATCTAAAATTTTGGGAATCTGTTCAAAATGAGTTTCAGTTTTTATTATTAACTGAAATTTTTTTTCTTGAACAAGCCTATTGTGACGTCATGAATTTTCCGCCCTTGGGCTGCTGAATAATACTCTCTGCCCTATTTTTGTTGTTCATATGATTTGTTTTTCGGTAGGGTGGGCGAAAAATATATTATTTATCTTGAAAAGCAAATACCAAAGCTGCTTAAAATTTACAGAATAAAAGCAATAATATCAGGAATACGACTAATTGATACCCAACCTCGGATTTCCTAGGGTCACATTAAAATAAGAGCGAATAAAACCAGAAATACCACAACTTCAGTTTACTCTCCTAAAGGCACAACGTAAAGTTTTAAATGGAATTTTAGGGTCACTGTTTGTTCTTTTCAACTTGTTCATTTTGTAAAACAAGGATATTTCTGGCTCATTATGTGAGAGAAGAGAGATGATGAATTAGTTAAGTATAATTTGGGATTGTAATCTTTCCTAAAATGAATACTCTTTGCTATCAGTACTTAATATTTTGACCAGTGTCTATATACAGTTTGTACCAACCTTACGACAAACTTCGGTATATGTGTTATTTTAAGAGATATCAAAAAATGTTATAAACAAAAATAGTAGATGTGTTGGAGGTCCATATTTTGAAATTATATCAAACTATACATAGTGCTGCATAACTCCGTTACAAACCAAATATATGATTTTTTAAATGGAAACCCCTGTATATTATAGCGAATTCGAATTGCTTACATTTTTTTGAAGCTTTTGATTCAAGGTTTTGCTACGTTATACAGAGTCCTTCAAAAGATATGGACACGTTTATGTGAAAATCGTAGGTAAATTAACGTTCTGTAGCTTGTTGTACGTTGAAGAAGAAAAATATATTTTGCCAGAGTTTCGTAATATGATCCGATATCTCCGTATTTTATTAATTTTTAATTATCTTTTTTCTGGTATACAGGGTGGACGGAAACTCGAACCTGTCATTTTCTTTTTTCTTTCAAATGGAACACCCTGTATTTCATAGCCAAAATAGAATCTTCGATTATATAACTTTAATTTTTGTTAAGCATTCCCTATACCCAAAGCTTATAAAAACACAGTTATTTTGTAATATTTATTGTAAACTAAAATTCTTGACCTATTATGTGAAAGCAATAAACGTTGTATGTAACAAATAATCCTAATTGATAATAAATTTTGATGAACAATTTATTCTAAGCAAAACTAACCACCAAAAGTATAATCCTAAAGGTTCAAAGTGTTCACCGTTAACATCAATGCAATGCTGCAGTATTAGTTCAAATGATTGACTAACATTTCTCACAATATCAACGTTAGCAGATCGAAATGCCGCACTGATTCTCTCTCTCATGTCATCTCTTATAGCCAGGGGATTTTATAAACTTATTTTCTACAAGACCTCAAAAAAATTTTAAATCGGGAGACCGAGCTGGCCAATCAGTTGGGCCCCCTCTTATACCATTGCATCGATGTTAACGGTGAACACTTTGAACCTTTAGTTCAATATTAGGGTTAGGATTATCCTTTTGGTAGCTTGTTTTGCTCAGAATAAATGGTTCATTGGAATTTATCATTAATTAGGATTATATGTTACATACAACGTTTATTGCTTTCACATAATAGGTCAAGAATTTTAGTTTACAATAAATATTACAAAATAACTCTGTTTTTATAAACTTTTGGTATAGGGAATGCCCAACAAAAATTGAAGTTACATAATCGAAAATTCTATTTTTGCTATAAAATACTATAAAATACAGGGTTTTCCATTTGAAAGAAGAAAGAAAAAGACAGGTTCGAGTTTCCGTTCACCCTGTATACAAAAAAGAAAATAATCAAAATTTAATAAAATATGGAGATATTGCATCATATTACGAAACTCAGTTGGGCAAAATAATTTTTTTTTCTCCAAGTTTTCGCGTAAACGTGTCCATATAACTCCGTATAACGTATAGCAAAACATCATATCAAAAGCTTCGAAAAAATGAGAGCAATCCAAATTCGGTATAATATACAGGGATTCTCATTTAGAAAATCATATGTTTGGTTTGTAACGGAGTTATGCAGCACTCTGTATAGTTCGATATAATTTCAAAAGATGGACCTTGAAGACATCTACTATTTTTGTTGGTAACATTTTTTGATATCTCTTAAAATAACGCATATACCGAAGTTTGTACACACCCTGTATGTATCTACATTTAAAGACCATTTAAGGGCATCGTAAATGGGGAGACCAAGAAGCTTAATAGTATATTAAGTATGTTTGTGTTTGTATTTTATGAATTCGGTACAGTAAGACACAAACACCTGAAAGTTTAAAAGCGTCCAAGAACCAAAGATGCGCATCCGTCGAGCTGGCAGACTGTTCAGGAGCAGTCAGTTGCTGTGAGAAATTCAGCGAGTAAACATAAACGTACAGTCTAGGAAAAATGATGAATAAAATAATGGAGTTTCAATCAAGTTTCAAAGGCAAAATTTTAAATATACAAAAACGGAAAGTTATATCTAATTTCATTCATTTTATTCGAAAAAAGGCAGTAAGTAATCAACCATTATTAGACTTTAGAAAAGTTTAGCAGCTTGTCGTATTAGCAACGGGTGTCAGTTGAAGTTATGGACAATACTACGGCTTTGAAAAGGCAAAATTGGAGAAGTGGATAACGACCCGAAATATTGGATATTGGATAATATGTGCAAAGACGACTTATGCCACCTTATAAGGTTGAACAATCCTATCATCCGGGCTTGAATCCCATAGAGTTAATATGGGCTTCTAAGAAGCAGTGTGTCGCTGGAAAAATGTAACTTTCAATTATTTAAAATGCAAGGAAAACCTGTATGATGCATTTTCTTATTTATTTTTGGATGCTCAATGGCAAACTCGAGGCGAACATGTGAAAAAATAGTATAAGAAAATATAGCAAAAGAA
Source organism: Galerucella tenella (assembly GCA_910591685.1). Taxonomy (NCBI): domain Eukaryota; kingdom Metazoa; phylum Arthropoda; class Insecta; order Coleoptera; family Chrysomelidae; genus Galerucella; species Galerucella tenella. The sequence goes on from CAJUYH010000689.1 coordinate 59,028, forward strand.
GCCAGCTTTCGATATTGTGGTTGATGATTTAATAATCGATTTAAGATATGACAGTGACAATGAGTGCGAGACTGATGAAGCTACCTTGGATTCAGAATCAAAAAATATTTCAGGACTATTATGAGTAAACATATTTTTTACTATATACTTCCTATTTGTACAAATTTACGCTTTCTCATATGAATGCTGCTTCTCCTTGTATGCTACTATAACGTTATTTTTATTATCATATAATAGACCGTGGGCCCATGACACCACAAGTGTCGATAACATATGTTCGTATGCCCTTTTAGGGATATACTCAGACAGCCCGGACAACCAAGAAAAAGTGTCTCCGAGCGTCTATGACCAGTCCTTGCACCTGCTATGACCTCTAGTTTCGGCTGAAAAAAGGGTTAAGTATTCGATGAACGAGGAGGCTCGGGCATGTGGATACATTAG
>CAJUYH010000689.1:59568-82255 GCA_910591685.1 Galerucella tenella
CTCTTAATAGTAGCTCCATGGGTTATTTGTTAGAAGTTATAATGTACAATGTAATGTAGAACAAGAATAACAAGATAAACATGGAAAGTGAAACCAAAAAAAATTATCGCACCTTCAAGAGATAATGCACTTGCACGATTCCCTTGCTCTATTAAGGGTTCTAGAATAATGATTAGCTCTATAGCTAATTCTTTAGTTAATCTGAACGTTTTAATAAACTTTCTATCAGATAAAAATGTGAAAGCGCTTCTATAGATTCCTCGTCTCTCTCGAGGCCGCTGATACATTTCTTGATTTTCTAAATTCTCAATAGCAATTAATAAAGCTGCCATTTCCTCTCTACAAAAATTTCTGAAACAGAACCTAAAAAAAGTATTTAACAATGTTTTGAGTGTTTTCACTTTTGACATGTATAACGTTAACCTATAAATTTTGCAAGTTATGAAATTCTCGCCTTCGACATAAATTGTAGACTGCCTTTGACCATTCTACAATTTGTCTATCAAAAATTTGCGAAGGCGACATTTGAGAATAAGAATATTCAGATTTTATTCGACAAAGAGGATTTCTCGCACGCGACAAAATATGTCACGGTTTGAGAATAGGGTCCCTGAAAATCTTTTACAATCTAATAAATCGCTGTTTTGTTAAGTTCCTAATGTTTTAAATAATTAATTAGTGTGATTGCGATGTTACTGTATTAATTTTTTTTGTGTTTTTGTGCTTAATTGTTGTGCCACGTTCTAAATATTTTGCATATACTGGCCTGATGGCCCTGCTGGCTGACGCCTTTCTAATTGTAGAATAAGAAGTACATTGACAGTATTGACAATAATAATTATACGTTTAAAATTTTGTAAAGTATTTGACAGGTACTTGAAGTAAGAAGTATAAATTTATCAATTTTATTAGTTATAATATATAGGTATTCAAGTGATTGTAGAAAAAATGTTTTATGTATTGCGAGCTAAAAGTGGAATTATTGTTCTCAAGCAATTAACAACAATAATTCCTCACTTTTCGCTCTAAATTCATAAATAACTATTATTGTTTAACAGTATTTTCTACCATTTTTTCATCCGACGTTAGAAACTGTCAGAAACCTATCATCCTTTATTGTTAAAAATTTAGTGAAATGGATATGATCATTGTTTTCTCCATTTCACTCACAGCTTTGACATATACTGCTGCAGCGCCCTCTATTGGAAACATTTCCGCGTATCTGTTATTCATAAACAAGAATCTATTCATCAATCTATTCATCAAATTTTTCATATAAAAGGTACTTGCTACATCATTTCAAGATATTTTTTGCTTTGTAAATTAGCCTAGTATGAAAAAATCGAAACTTCGGTCCTGCAATGTACGTCGGAAGTAGTGTTCCACTATTGCTGGAAAAATGGAAAAATAAGTAGCATATGTTCACTTATATTGTAGGAAGGTCGTCTACATTAACTAATTTTTGTTAATATAAAAGATTGCTGGTTCACGGTAGGTCAAAGGAAACAAATAAGAGCAGAATTCAGTAGGTCACATTTACATTTATTCATTCAGCTTCTTAAACAAAAGTAGGGATTTATTTGGAGGCCGAAAAAAGTTTAGAGTTCCAAAATGGTATTTTATTGAATAGGTTTTTAGTGATATTCTCAAATGAAAAAGTGATTTTTTGTTGAATTCTTTATATTTTATGCACTACCATACCCTATATTATAATTCTTTTAATGGAACACTCTGTATTCCATTTCAATTTTGTAAAGCCCCAAATCTACGATCTTTTCGAACCCAGGGGACCTATTCTCAGCATATGCAAATTTGCATTCGCATATAACAATTTACGAATGGCTACATGCGCATTCGTAATGAATATTGTATTCTTTCCTATTCGCATACGTGGTTCGCAAGTGTTTACGAACGGTTAGCTAAACACACTCGCGTAAACATGGCAATACAGCATTAGCACATGCTGTGGCTCAGCTGATGTTTATCAAATCCCCTGACGTAAAATATTGGGCTTGTTCTCATAAGCATCACAGACAGTCTTTGACAATCCGGATTCGGCGCAAAGACCCAAAAGCGTTCTCGTTAGAACGACTTATGCCCAATTTCACCAACCATTTCCTAAAGTTAGGTAATACCTAAATCAGATTTTGGAATTGCTAAGTGAAATTTTCGTTTTACTACGCGCTAAGAATGACTTGAGAGTTACAATATTGGGTATTTTCTATCATGTTTAGGCGTTTCTTAGCACATGGTGAAACGTAAATTCTATTTTGTCATTTCAAAATCTGATTTAAGTATTACCTAACTTTAGGAACTAGTTGGTGAAATCGGACATTAGGGTCTTTACGCCGGATCCGGATTGTCAAAGACTGTCTGTGATGCTTGTGAGAACAAGCCTATTTAAAATTTTCGAATTCTACCCAATTCTACGCTCGTTTTATGTTTACTGCTAGAAGTGTTTTGGGGTCCCAAGGGAAATTATTTGAACTCAGATCTGATTTTTGTTAATTCTAGCATACAAGGATAATGGATATTAATAAAAGTAAATATAAAGGCATCTTGCAAACTGCTATAGGTATTTTGAGATTTCGCCGTCTTTCATAAATTCGGGGTGCTCTCTCTTCAGCATTTTCTGATGCTTGGATTAAAAGCAAGTGAACAAACTGTGCAGCCATTTATTTAATGACGAAAAGTCTTACAAAACTAACTCGAACTCAAAATCACGAATGAATTGTAATACACCCATTGACATAAATATGTCAATGAATACACCATACACTTTAAAACATATACAAAAGCGAGGTTATGTATTGCAAATACGCATTCGTATATGTGATTCACTTAAAATATCCCGCTCGCTGCAATTTCGAATGATACATACGCATGCGAACCAATTGCGAATGTTCAAAAATAGAAGCCTTCGCATTTATGAACATTACGTATGCGTATCTCAACATTCAGCAGCTGAGAATAGGTCCCCAGGGCCAGAACTTGATAGTGGCGCCTCCTCCTTTCAGTGCTTGAAAAAAACTGTAAAAATTGACAAATGAGTGGCATTTTTTGTGACCATTTGTGTATAGATAATAATAGTTTGATATATTTGACCTTTTTATTATCTATCAGCTAATTACATTTGTGACATGGAACAGTAACACAGAAAAAACATATAATCACGACCTGCTTACATTCCTGCGAAAGAAACTAAATTAGCTCCTCAAAGTCCATGGCATAAGCAGTTTTGTTTCCAATGGCTAGGATCGTGAGGCCAGATATAAGCTTGTGACTCATTGCTCAATGCAGACAAGTTTCAATTATTTTCATTTTGCTGAAGCTTCACTCAAAGCCTGCAGATGTTGTTGGTAATGTGCAATAATTTTTTAACGCTATACTAACATTGGCAAACGTTTCTTGCGAGTACACATGCTGAAACAGCCAATTTTTCATAAATTTCATGTACTAACTCTTCAATTATGATAAGTTCCTGGCAAAAACCAACTGCATTTAAACCATTCGTCAGTTATAGACCGTGGGCCCATGACACCATAAGTGTCGATAACATATACTCAGACAGCCCGGGCAACCAGGAAAAAGTGTCTCCGAGCGTCTATGACCAGTCCTTGCACCTGCTATGACCTTTAGTTTCGGTTGAAAAAAGGGTTAAGTATTCGATAAACGAGGAGGCTCGGGCATGTGGATACATTATCGTATCTTGTAAAAATAACCGGGCGCTAGCCGGGTTGCATACATCTAGGTCGCTACCGGAAGGAGGCATACGAACCGGAAGTGGCAATTTTCCACTGGCGATGGGCGATAATCGAGGAAAGTATGCCCTGTGGTGGAACGACTTCTTTCGACCCATTAACCACTATTCCGACCTTTGCATACGATTTCGGAGAGGGCATCTCGATTTATGGCAACGTCAACTTTCCGGACTAACCTATAAATAGTCGATAATTTATGTTCGTATGCCAATCTCGGTGCCGATAGACTACGGCATTTTAATGAACAAAAGCCGGTTTGCATACGCTCAGGTCACTACCAGAAGGAGGCATACGAGGCGGAAGTGCTAATTTTGCACTAAGATTTTTCGGGCATAAATTTTGATCATGTGGCTGTTTTTTATATAAGAAAGGTAAACATTATATTTTTATCAAATGAAAATGACATTCAATGTATGAAAACGAAATTATATTTGTTCACGATATTCTGTAATTTTTTCGTGGAACTGTTATTCTGCATCGTCATCGGTATCATCTGTATCTATGCCATCATAACCCCGGGGCGGGACAATCCCTTCAGTGCCCCGGTTTATATATCGTCTATGATCCTCGAAAAAAATGTTCAAGTAACCCCGACTCGAATGAAATTATGTAAGCTGAGGTATCTCGACCCCCCGAATCTTCATTCAAGGTTGGATTGACCGCGCGAAAGAGGGGCGACATGTTTCCAAAGTTGTACATTGAAATTTCAACTTGATGATTTCTCATCTACAACATTATCAAATTCTCGGTGAACCCGGCAAACAAATAATAGCTCCAAGATTACCTTGATCTAAGTGGTTTTTATTATTTTCTGGGGCTGCGGACATCCGCGCGCTCCAGGAGTGGGGGTATTAATTCGAAAGGGACCAAAGGTAGTCCCTGATTTTTTTGGTGCTTGACCGTTTGGGCCCGTCCAATGTTTCCCTGGTTGGGCTTTTGAGCCATATAGTAAATTTACTTAAGTCAGGAAATTTTGTAAACAACAATTTTTCCTTAAAAATACAAGTCATTTTGAGCCAAAAGCCGCGATAAAATTTTTTTTAACCCAATTTCCCGAATTTAAAAGTTTGGCCAAAAAAAATGTTTTCGGATCTCCGCCCTGGCCACTAGAAATTTTCAAAAGATCTGAAAAAACTTGGGGTTACTCCGGATACCAAACCCTCCCAGTTCCCACTGAAATCAAATAAATATCAAAAGCACATGGAATGAGCCATATCTAGGGCAGTTGACAGCTGCCAATGGTCTGTCAGAAGTCGAAAATGATAATTATTTGGGTCCGGGTGACTGTAAATAGTTATTCGTGTCCTTTCCACCGAAATAATGGTTTTTCTTTTTTTTTATAATGTTGGCACTGTGCAAATTGTATGCAAACCGTTATTTGAGATAAACTTTCACTTCTAGTAACCGCCAAAATTTCAAAATTTCCTCAATTATCGACTATTTATAGATTAGACCGGAAAGTTGATGTGGCCATAAATCGAGATGCCCTCTCCGAAATCGTATGCAAAAATCGGAATAGTGGTTAATGGGTCGAAAGAAGTCGTTCCACCACAGGGCATACTTTCCTCGATTATCGCCCATCGCCAGTGGAAAAGTGCCACTTCCGGTTCGTATGTCTCCTTCCGGTAGCGACCTAGACGTATGCAACCCGGCTAGCGCCCGGTTATTTTTACAAGATCTGTTCCAACCGCAATCAGAAACGATCAGAGAATAGTCGACCATCGCAATCAGTGATAGGAATTACGCGAACGTAAACTCGTTGTTTGCCGTGACCAGTTATTCTCTGATGGTTTCTTACAGTTTCTGACTGCGGTTGGAACAGACCTAATGTATCCACATGCCCGAGCCTCCTCGTTCATCGAATACTTAACCCTTTTTTCAGCCGAAACTAGAGGTCATAGCAGGTGCAAGGACTGGTCATAGACGCTCGGAGACACTTTTTCTTGGTTGCCCGGGCTGTCTGAGTATATCCCTAAAAGGGCATACGAACATATGTTATCGACACTTGTGGTGTCATGGGCCCACGTTCTATTATATGATAATAAAAATAACGTTATAGTAGCATACAAGGAGAAGCAGCATTCATATGAGAAAGCGTAAATTTGTACAAATAGGAAGTATATAGTAAAAAATATGTTTACTCATAATAGTCCTGAAATATTTTTTGATTCTGAATCCAAGGGCTGTCTGTCCAACCCTGTCTGAGTATATGTTATCGACACTTATGGTGTCATGGGCCCACGGTCTATAACTGACGAATGGTTTAAATGCAGTTGGTTTTTGCCAGAAACTTGTCATAATTGAAGAGTTAGTACATGAAATTTATGAAAAATCGGCTGTTTCAGCATGTGTACTCGCAAGAAACGTTTGCCAATGTTAGTATAGCGTTAAAAAATTATTGCGCATTACCAACAACATCTGCAGGCTTTGAGTGAAGCTTCAGAAAAATGAAAATAATTGAAACTTGTCTGCATTGAGCAATGAGTAACAAGCTTATATCTGGCCTCACGATCCTAGCCATTGGAAACAAAACTGCTTATGCCATGGACTTTGAGGAGCTAATTTAGTTTCTTTCGCAGGAATGTAAGCAGGTCGTGATTATAATTATGTTTTTTCTGTGTTACTGTTCCATGTCACAAATGTAATTAGCTGATAGATTTTTTTTTTTTTTTTTTTTCCATTTTGGGAGCCGTTCAGATGCCGGGAGCACTGCAGCCTATTGGCTTATTGTACTCTGCTCCCATATTTAGTCCACCCATCCAGTTATCCCCGTACCTTCGAGTAGACGGTATAGGTCCATTGGATGTGTGCCATATACTTCAGGTGGCACATTGGCCTCTCCGAAGATTGCCCGTCTCCTCGAGTGCAGTGCCTCACAGTCAGACAAGATATGGGTCACGGTCTCGTTCTCCATGCCACATAGTCTGCAGCTGAGGTCCCCGTTATATAACCCTATTTTATGCAGGTGATCTTTTAACGAGGTATGACCCGTTAGATAACCTGCAATAATTCTTAGCTTATTCCTGCTGATATTCAGTAGTTCTTTGGCCCGCTTTGCACATGTGTCACCTATGAAGGTTTTGCTGTGTACCTGTTTCGGAGTGTTCCTCCAATGAAGTCTATGTTGGCTTTGTACCCATTTTTGTATTTGCGCTCGGACTACCTTTTTTGTGGTCCCAAGAGCTGGTTCTGGTCCAACATATGCTGTTGCTGAACCTCTTTTTGCGAGTTCATCAGCTTGTTCATTTCCAGAAATACCATTATGTCCCGGCACCCACACCAATCTTACTTTAATGTGGTCTGCCAGTTCATTTAGTTCTTTCTGACATTCTTCTACTAGTCTGGATGTTACCTTGCGGCTATTTAAAGCCGCAAGGGCTGCCTGGCTATCAGTTAGTATGTTTATCCTATGAGTGTCAGTCCTATATTTGTTAATTCTGACACATTCTAGGATGGCATAGATCTCTGCCTGAAATACAGAGGTATGTTTGCCTAGTGAGAAAGAGCCTTTTGTGTTTCTCTTTTCACTGTACACTCCTGCTCCTGTTCCTTCCCCTGTCTGTGATCCGTCTGTGTACCAGGTCTCTCCTCGGGGAAATTTCAGTCTGCTTGGGTCTTGCCAGTCCTTTCTGTGAGGTATTTCTACCTCATATTTAGGGCTTGGGAGAAGTTTAGTGGCCATATAGTCTGTTTTCATATCTAAAATGGCTTCACTTATGATGTCTTTAACAGATGTGTGTCCTGATCTAACTATTTTGTTGCTCAGATTATCTTGCTGCCTAAATAGTCCCATCCTTGCTTCCCCCATTATCACGAGGTGTAGTGGAGGAAGGTCGAATAAGGCTTCTAGTGCTGCCGTTGGCGTGCTTCTCATGCATCCTGCAATGCTGAGACATGCAAGTCTTTGCACCTTGCCTAGTCTCGTCATTGCATTCTTTTGTGTCGTCTTTGTCCACCAGACCAAAAACGCATATGTTATTATGGGTTTAACCACTACACTGTATATCCAGTGTATCATTCGTGGACTTAACCCCCATGTTTTCCCACAAGTTCGTCTTGCCATCATTAGTGTGGTTTCCGATCTTGCTGCAACTGTTTCCATTTGTTTGGACCATGTTAATCTCGAGTCAATAATCACCCCGAGATATTTAACATCCATAACCATTGGAATTTCCGTACCTTGAAGGTATAGTGGTCCCAGACCTGCCAAGTTCCTTCTCTTGGTGTAGGGTACTAAGTTTGATTTGGTGGGACTTATATTTAAACCCACCTCTGTCGTCCATTTCGTTACTATGTTCAGAGCCTGTTGCATGCGCTCTCTGACCGTAGTACTGAATTTGCCTTGTGATATGATGACTAGATCGTCCGCATATCCTAAGACAGTATGGTGTTCCTTTTTGAGTCTCCTTATCAGTCCGTCCATTACAAGGTTCCATATTAGAGGAGACAGTACTCCTCCTTGAGGACATCCCCTTGAAACTCGGGCTGACAATGTTGTGCCCATCAAGGTTGAGAATATCATTCGGTCTTTCAGCATGCAGTCTATCCATCTGCAGCTTGTTTCGTCAATTTGCTTTTGACGAATTGCCCTAGTGATTACTTTGTGGGAGGTGTTGTCAAATGCACCCTCTATATCAAGGAAGGCTGCTAATAATACTTCCTTATTTTCGAGAGCGTACTCTATTCCTTGTACTAGGTGATGGAGTGCTGTCTCTGTGGATACTCCTGGTCTGTATGCATATTGATCCAGGTCGATCGGTCTTTCTACCAACGATCCTCCTCTAATGTGCATGTCCACCAGTTTTTCCAATGTCTTCAGTACAAATGACATCAGACTTATGGGTCTCAGGGATTTCGCTTTATTGTCACCTGTTTTACCAGGTTTAGGAATAAAGACCACCCTAACATTTCTCCAGACCTTTGGTATGTACCCTAGTCCCATACTTGCTCTAAGGATCGTACACAGTCTGCTGAGTATAATGCCGTCTGCCTTTTGAAGCATAATTGGATAGATCCCGTCCGGTCCCGGTGATTTATATGGTTCAAATGAGTTAATTGCCCATTTTATTTTGCTTTGATTAACCACTTCCCTAGATACTTTCCAACTTTCCTCGTTACTCCGATTTGGAGTCCTCGAGACCATTTGTTGTTCTGTATCTAATGGTTCATCACTTATTTTGCATTCTGGAAAATGTACTTCGAGAAGTTCTATCAGAGTTTCCTTCCCGCTTTGTGTATATCTCCCATCTCTTGTCTCTAATGAGTTAATTGTCCTTTGAGGATCTTTGGAGAGTATCTTTTGGAGTCTAGCACATTCAGAAGTCTGTTCTACCTCTTCACAGTGTTTCCTCCATGAGTCTCTTTTAGCGATTCTCAGAGCCTTGTTGTATGACGTCAGAGTTTTCCTATATACGGTCCACTCTCCGTCTTTACTTGCCCTATTGAAGAGCTTTCGTACTTCCGCCCTTAAAACTTCAAGGTCGTTATTCCACCAGGGCACATTCCTGTTGGTTCTCCTTGTAGTTTCGGGGCAGTTGCGATTGAAGGTAGACACGATAGCTTCTTGGAATTGTTCCGCAGCTAGGTCTAGATCCACGCTGTTTCTCACCGTCTCTCTCACCCTTTGGATTTCAAGGCCTAGGTCCGCCTGATAGGCCTCCCAGTTAGCTTTCCTTGGGTTCCGGTAAGTTTCAGTTTCAGTGCTAAAACCTGTTAATGTGTAGCTTATGTGTCTGTGGTCCGAACAACTCACCTCATCAGTCACATGCCATTTTTTAACAAAACTAGCTATAAAAGTAGTTGCAATTGTTATATCTAGAACCTCCTTTCTATTTATTGTTACAAAGGTAGGTTTGTTTCCCACATTTAATATGTCCAGATTATTTTCCATAATAAATTGTAGTAAAGACTCACCTCTTTGGTTGGTGTTTGTGCTTCCCCAGGTTGTGTGATGTGCATTCACATCTCCCCCAATGATCAGATGCGTTCCTTTGCCCCGACATCTTCTCACTAGTTCCTCCACTTCCCTGGATGGTGGTTGTTCAGAAGCATCTCCTGGTAGGTAGACCGATCCGAGAATAATCTCCCTCGGTCCCCCATCAGAGATGAATCTTACTTTGACCGTGGTCAGGTCTCTGAAACAGAAATGATTTAAAGGCAGTATCTTTATATTATTTCTTACTATTATACAAGTTCTAGGTACTTGGGAGGACCTATCGTAAATCAATTCCCCTCCTATTCCTGATAAACCCATAATTTTTCCCTTGTTCACCCAAGGTTCTTGTATGAGGGCCACATCGAATCCCCCCATTACTTTCGTAAGGACTGCAGATGCAGCCTTACTGTGCTGGAGGTTCGCTGATAGATAATAAAAAGTTTAAATCTATCAAACTATTATTATCTATACACAAATGGTCACAAAAAATGCCACTCATTTGTCAATTTTTACAGTTTTTTTCAAGCACTGAAAGGAGGAGGCGCCACTATCAAGTTCTGGCCCTGGGTTCGAAAAGATCGTAGATTTGGGGCTTTACAAAATCGAAATGGAATACAGAGTGTTCCATTAAAAGAATTATAATATAGGGTATGGTAGTGCATGAAATATAAAGAATTCAACAAAAAATCACTTTTTCATTTGAGAATATCACTAAAAACCTATTCAATAAAATACCATTTTGGAACTCTAAACTTTTTTCGGCCTCCAAATAAATCCCTACTTTTGTTTAAGAAGCTGAATGAATAAATGTAAATGTGACCTACTGAATTCTGCTCTTATTTGTTTCCTTTGACCTACCGTGAACCAGCAATCTTTTATATTAACAAAAATTAGTTAATGTAGACGACCTTCCTACAATATAAGTGAACATATGCTACTTATTTTTCCATTTTTCCAGCAATAGTGGAACACTACTTCCGACGTACATTGCAGGACCGAAGTTTCGATTTTTTCATACTAGGCTAATTTACAAAGCAAAAAATATCTTGAAATGATGTAGCAAGTACCTTTTATATGAAAAATTTGATGAATAGATTGATGAATAGATTCTTGTTTATGAATAACAGATACGCGGAAATGTTTCCAATAGAGGGCGCTGCAGCAGTATATGTCAAAGCTGTGAGTGAAATGGAGAAAACAATGATCATATCCATTTCACTAAATTTTTAACAATAAAGGATGATAGGTTTCTGACAGTTTCTAACGTCGGATGAAAAAATGGTAGAAAATACTGTTAAACAATAATAGTTATTTATGAATTTAGAGCGAAAAGTGAGGAATTATTGTTGTTAATTGCTTGAGAACAATAATTCCACTTTTAGCTCGCAATACATAAAACATTTTTTCTACAATCACTTGAATACCTATATATTATAACTAATAAAATTGATAAATTTATACTTCTTACTTCAAGTACCTGTCAAATACTTTACAAAATTTTAAACGTATAATTATTATTGTCAATACTGTCAATGTACTTCTTATTCTACAATTAGAAAGGCGTCAGCCAGCAGGGCCATCAGGCCAGTATATGCAAAATATTTAGAACGTGGCACAACAATTAAGCACAAAAACACAAAAAAAATTAATACAGTAACATCGCAATCACACTAATTAATTATTTAAAACATTAGGAACTTAACAAAACAGCGATTTATTAGATTGTAAAAGATTTTCAGGGACCCTATTCTCAAACCGTGACATATTTTGTCGCGTGCGAGAAATCCTCTTTGTCGAATAAAATCTGAATATTCTTATTCTCAAATGTCGCCTTCGCAAATTTTTGATAGACAAATTGTAGAATGGTCAAAGGCAGTCTACAATTTATGTCGAAGGCGAGAATTTCATAACTTGCAAAATTTATAGGTTAACGTTATACATGTCAAAAGTGAAAACACTCAAAACATTGTTAAATACTTTTTTTAGGTTCTGTTTCAGAAATTTTTGTAGAGAGGAAATGGCAGCTTTATTAATTGCTATTGAGAATTTAGAAAATCAAGAAATGTATCAGCGGCCTCGAGAGAGACGAGGAATCTATAGAAGCGCTTTCACATTTTTATCTGATAGAAAGTTTATTAAAACGTTCAGATTAACTAAAGAATTAGCTATAGAGCTAATCATTATTCTAGAACCCTTAATAGAGCAAGGGAATCGTGCAAGTGCATTATCTCTTGAAGGTGCGATAATTTTTTTTGGTTTCACTTTCCATGTTTATCTTGTTATTCTTGTTCTACATTACATTGTACATTATAACTTCTAACAAATAACCCATGGAGCTACTATTAAGAGGAGATGACACAGTCGACTATCTTATAATAGGAAAGTGGTATCACATGAGTGACATTGTGATGTGAGCAATATGGCGTCGTCGGCAGAGCCGGACTATTTAAATTTTCAATAAATAAACATATATTCACTAGTGAAACTGATAATATAGGAACACTGCAGGTATTTTGTTGGCTGCCAAGAACCTCTTTTTACAAATATCAACAACATATCTCTTATTGATGGAGTTCTAAGAAATCTACAAACATTAAATATAATATGAAGTTGAATAAAACTTATTGGAGCACAAAGAAATATATTCCAGTACAGTCCTTTCGATTGTTTACTAACCTATAATATGTTGTTCCTGATGATTTTTTCGTATTTACACTGTCTCTACTTGTAGAACTTCGTGAAGCACAAGAAACCATTATTGTTCAATTATTAAAATAGAAAAAAACGACACCAACAAAAAGAAAATCCAAAAATACCCAATTCACATCCACAAAACAATACTAATGTCAAGTTGACAGAGAAGTGGAAGTAAAATGGCGAAAGTCGATACCACTTTTATGATAGGCGTAGCGACTCCTCTCAATACTAGCTCCATGAAATAACCAAATCATCACTGTCATCACAGATCATATAACTACTACTGTCATTTATTATTTTACAACTTTATAAGAGAAGTGGCATGGAACACGATATAATAACGAAACTTTGGTGTTGCCAGTTCATGTTATTCGAAAAAATTTATCTCATGCGACTTAGATGTAGAACCCATTTGAGAATGCCAGATGCCTATGTTGTGCGACAATTTCTATCGACATATGTCGAATACGACAAATGTCATTCGACATTCGATAATAGGCCCCCAGAAGACAAAAACGTAGACCTAGACAGGTTGCTCTATGATGTCACGGTCACTGCCACTGTCACTGTCAATGCAATTATGTTTGTAGTATCGGTTGTTATTGGCAACGAGCGTTTTGCAATTTTTTACGCACGGCGAGCGTAAAGTAACTCTCATCAAGAAACGTCAACTTTTCGTTGTAAATGGCAAGCGAAAAAGCCTACTTTTCAATGTGATTGTAAAAAAAAAAATTTCATGTTTCACGAGCTTGGATCACTAATAAAAGCTGTTAGATAGAATGCTAAAAATTATGCAGGGTGTTTCTAATAGTTTATTAAAGTAGTTGTATATGTAAGTAATTCCATTTAATGTGTTCATTACGTTTGTTACTTATTTATTATTTTGCAAGTAACTCGAAATTTTTGCATTTTTGCCCAGCCTGTACCAATTTGAAACAACGTGCTATAGATTTTTGGAATTAGCTCAGCAAGGGAAATCCCGAAAATTGAAAAAAAAAGGGTGGTTCCATTTATAAAAAATGTTGATGTTATACAATTTCCACGGTAGATTCGTGGATATTGCGCCATATTTAATTAAATTTAATTGTGTAGTTTTGTTTTGATCCCCAACTGTAAAACTATATTTTGAAAATTTTCCTAAATCCGTCTTTAAGATTATCACATCACTAGTACGAATTGAAGCTGGACAAAAGCATTGACACGGCACATGATTTTCATAAGATGTGACGATAGTGAATGAGAAAAGCAGAATAAGGTTTTCGGAAGAAGGCAATAGGTTCAATAAACTATTTTGCTCAGTTGTATATTTTACTTATATTAAAATTATCTCGACAATAAAAATAACTTATGAAATCAAACAATTTTATTTTGTTAAATTTACATTATATTTAACCTTAAAGTTGTGATGCGTTTCGCTAACACAGTAGCTTTTTCAAACGAATGGAGGTATAATGAGAAATTTTCAATTTATACAGTGCCTTAATACTAAATTATACGGATATTTAACAATAAAATTATAATCTATTTACAAGGAAATGAAATGAATTTGTCTAAATATGAGATTAACTAAAGTATTTAACAAGTCTACCTGGAAACTCATTCACAACAATCCTATAGGAACCTTTCTAGGTAAAAAGGTTTAATAAGGGAGAATTGTTAATATCAAATTGGTCGTTAAGAAGATTATCTGAATATTTGTTTTTATTTATCTCTAGGGCTTCTAAAAGATTTAATTTGAAGGATTTAGGTTCTATATGCAATATTTCAAAATTTGAATCGAAAGAGTGTTGGTTTGCTAATAAATGATTTGAATAGTTGGAATCTGATTTTTGGTTGTCATAACTACGTTTGTGTTCTGAAATTCTAGTTTTAAAATTCCTAAAAGTTCTACCTATATAAATTTTATCACAGTCGTCATTACCACATTTTAATTTATAAACTCCTGATTTATTTAGTTTTGAAGATTTGGATTTGTTGTTTTTAATGAATTTGGATAAATTGTTGTCGGTTTTGAGGCAAATATTCAAGTCTAAAGTTTCTAGATTTTATTTTTAAGGATGGTATTCCTCATCTATTCAATAAAAATAACTTGTTGAAGTTTCGCAAATTTGTATTCACTGCATTTTTAGCAGTTTCATATTTTTCCCATCTTCTCTATGTTCCTCATATATTATTCAATATTCTTCTCCACGTCCACATACAAAAGTAACGTATATCAAGAGCGATGTTTAGGGAAAAGATAATACAACCATATACAGTGTGGAACAGCCAATTGGAATAAAACGAATAAATGGGACAGTGTTGGTAAAAACGCTGGTACATGTTGATTTGTATTTTTTGATGCGTTTAAAAAAATTATATATGATGTGTCATGTGACAGTGATACAACCTTTCTTGTTTTAAATGCAACCTCCTGTATATTATGGTTGAAATAATACCCTTCTTGGTGTGCGTCATCGATTGTGATGTATATCCGGGTTTTCGGCATGTCGTTTATTTTATTTGCTATTTTGACATATAGCTAACCTTAAATTTGATAAATAAAATCATCAGGATCGTATTAAGCCAAAGCCGAGAAGGCCATGAAATTAATAATTACCAGCTTCTTTTTCTAACTGAAAATACTTCAGAAATTCCAAAATGCTGATGTTTTTTCGTGTATCTAGGCATATTTTGGTATTTTTTAGATAAATATAACAATATATATTAATTGACCGTAAGCAACAAAGTACACAACTGACAAGAACTGTCGGTGTGACAGAAAAATACGTTAGACACATTGCCGCTACGAAAGTTACGCCTTCATAGTATTTTAGCCTCGCGATTGATAGGTTGAGCTGGCGCGTAATCTGAACATCAGCCAATCAAATTTTTGTAAGTCAAAGATTAGGGTTAATGTTTGTAAAACATTCAAACGGTTCATTATTGTGATATTTTTATTAGGATTAATCACAGACCTGCTTTTTTTCCATTTCTTCCTACGTAATGTGATAAAAGGAGATTAACAATCGATGACGCACACCAAGAAGGGTATTATTTCAACTATATCTATTTTTTTGGTCCTAAAAAAAATTCTGGACATAATGCATCAACAATATATCCTATACCTATCTTCGACTGCTCCGGAAATATTAAGAGTTTTCAGATTTATTACAAAAATTAACATAAAAAAATAAATCTTATTTCATGAATTCATTACATCACATTAAAAATTTGATAAGTAATAACGATTATTTCTTAATACTGTGAAAAAAAAACAAAAAAAACATTAATGTCAAGGCAGGAAATGTTTAAAATTCCCTCCGCGTACGTCTTGGTAACATGCTAATCTGTTATAGAAATGTCTTCTTACGTTACTCAACATCTCAAGCGTGACTGATCTAATCACAAGCGTGATTCTTTTTAAGTCATCTGAGTTGAGGGATTTAGTTTTGTATACAATACTTTTGACATATCCACACAAAAAGTAGTCTAATGGCGTCAGTAATGAATTTTTTATGCGATGTTCTTCATGTATTCGAACAATATGGTACCACACACGATCTATCTAAATACTGGTTTCATAATAATTTATGAAATTCAGACACCATAACACAGTACACGAATGAAAATGGAAAATAATTCCTCAACCAATTAAATACAGACCTACTATATTAGTTGCTCCAACATTAACGTGTGACAGTGATCAATGTCAAATAATGTCAACATAAAACTATTTTTTGTCATTAACAAGATGGAGTATATAGAACAGCAGACGAAGATTATCACGAACTTCACATTTAAACTAGTGATGTATTTGCATTATAAGTTGCATGATTTCAGTAAACTCAGGTTTCCATTTTTTTTTCTGTTGATCAGCAGAAAATGTATTGAATAATTTTATTTGGCGCTTATTGATATTACCTTCAAAAATATGAGATCAAAAATTGAAGGTGAATAGCCCATTGCAGACAGTATTTAGCTAGAGAATTTAAATTTTTGTACACACACAACTTGTACTGAGCCTGTCCCTTCCAGGAAGCTTAGCACCCCGAGAGCAACCTTCTTATTCGATAGGTTTTCAACGTATTCGTTTTCATTTTGTGCGTCGAGCTCATCCCCAGCCTAAGTGAATGTTGGCTGGGTCCGAGTTCCGTCTTCCTCTTCGTTGTGTAGCTTTGGCGGTTTTACCTTCAGCGGTCTTATTTGTTTTCCTTGTATTTTGCACTCCCTCTATAAAGGACGAATCCTTAGCCGGCGAATTGCGTCTGGAAACGATCTTATAGAGTGGTTACACTGGTTTAAGCCGACCCCTGTTGAAATCCCCACTCATCTTTCTCATGATGTGTCGGACTTTCGCTTAGGCGAGTTCTCTTATTATCTTGAATTCTTTATACGGTAGCTTGAGGCCATTATCTGAGATAACAGTCTTATCACCTGATCGAGAATCCGCAGCTCCGTCGTCTTGTCGTTCAGGCCCCTGGTGTCGTTCTTTATGGGGTTGACTGATGATGCATTTTTCCTGGCAGTTCGCGCAGGTGACTGATTTGACTTAGGCACTCGTTGAAATGGTGTTCATCCCATCCCCTCGCGTGTTGGGTGTGGTGAATCTCCCTGTTCCACTTTTCTCTTTTACCTCTCACTCCACAAAGTAGATGGGCAGTGGTTTCCTTTCGCTGTACCTTGAACGAATTTAACTATAGTCAAATGCAGTCTTATCATGCGGGTCATACGATTCAACAAAGACATACTCACCGTTTTTGTTTTCTTCTATTGCGTTTAAATATAACTTCCAAATAAATTCCGTAAGATGAATAAGACAGACTTATGCAATTTGGACGGGAGGAAAAAGGATATGTATCTAGTTTTCAGCGATTCTAAAAAGTCTTTCACCAGCTAAGTTTTCATTTAAATGTCAGTTATGTCACTTTGACAATTCAAAGTGACAATATGAATAATAAGAAGCAATGTTCCGGTATTTTGCAGCCTCAAGCAAAAAAAATGGTACTCAACCAGTGTGCAGGAAACATCAACCATCATTATTTTCTCCAGGTATTTTTGTAATCTCACATTTTGGTAACCTCTGTGTCTTCTGATTTGATACATATGGTTAGTGACCTTTGAACCCGTACGATAAGAGCGCTGTTGACTATAGTTTTGCCTAACCGAACTCGGATAGCGATACTTCCTTTCTTGCCTTGATGTGTATGAGTATCATTCATATTCTTTATTTCTGCAATTAGGTACCACAGACATATAAAAAACAATAGACAGAGTTGTTTACAAAATGTGTATGTGCCAACATTAATTCTCACTTTACTACAAATTATTATGTAGTAACGCAGCGGTGCCAGATGAATAATATAAAATTACTTTTAATACTTTATGTTCAATACTATTAATTAATATTTCTCTACAAACTGAATATATTTTTGCATGTAAATATGTGTGGAAATTTGTAATTTGTTGAGTTTGAAACTCTTAAATTTTATTTTACATACAAGGTAGTATAATTTTCCGCTCATCCTTCAAAATTTTGCGAAGTCCGGCAACGCCGCTAGCAAAATACCCCAACAAGCAGCCGCCATATTCCAATATCATTTCATTGATATTCTAAGTGACGAGGACTGTGTTTTTGATTAATTTGCTTATATTTCACCTAATTTAGTATTTACTAGTGAAGCAGAGGTGTGAAAGAATTAAAATTATGGTGAGACAGTGTGTGGTGTGCCGGAAAATTGACTATTTGAACCCTAACCTATCTTTTCACTGCTAAGTTGTAGTAAATACGTTAGTCATAGGCGGGTATGTGAATCCTTTTTTCACACAATCTGAATTGGCTTGACAAAGAGAAAATTGGGTGAAATTACCACTCACATACTTACACATATTTAAGTAGATTGTAGAAAATAAATATAGGATGCTGCACATATATATAAAAAAAATTACTATGATGCTTACCTATAGGACGCATTAGACAAGTAGTTCAGGAATTTGGATAGACTGAGAGTTTTGAGTTATTAAAAACTTCATGTAAGGCTTGCTTTGATAGGCAACTACCTACTGTACCTAATAGGTTGCTGTTGCATTTTGTATAGGTGCTAGGAATTATGTAATTTTATTCCTAGCTATAATTTACAATTTACTGGTGGTTTCACCTCATATCACAATACCTCTACTACAACACCATTATCTTCGGAAACCCTAGTTAGTAGTAAAAAGGGCACAATAGATCTTTTAGGTCTCAGTGAATGTCACCCCAAAAATCACATAGTAGTAAAAAATAGGTAAACAGCTAGCCACTGTTGTGTACCTGTAATTTTCCAATGATTTCTTCTAGTTTTCCGGTAAGCCAAGCTCGAAGAAATACCTGGATGGAAATATTTGGATTTCAACCAGATAAATAATTACCAAAGAGGCCAGAAGTATGTTCTGATCATTTTGAAGAAAATGATTTTACACAAAGGGCCAATGGAACCTTGAAGATGTAACTACTTGTAAAATAAATATGTATTATTTTGTAATTATTTTTATTTCATAAACCTCACAAGAATTTGTATTACCTAGAAGAGCAAAATTAATATAAACTACAATATACATTACTTTTACTGACAATTTTGAAGTTGTTTTAAAAAATGAAAATATGTAATATTCTCCTTTCAGCAGTAAATATTTCAATGTGATAGTTAAGTAAATTGAATTTTTTTTATCAGTAGTAACAAATTTTGATATTTATACTAATTTTTGTTGCACAGTTGTTTATTAAGTTTTAATTTAAAAAATCGAAAATATTGTGAGAAAATTCCCGAATTGAGTCTATTCAATCATTCGCCCCCCTTATTTCTCCGTCTATGGTGTTTATCGGTTGGCCGCCATATTCCAACAATGGTCATATGCTTTGCCTCCTCACCGCCCCTGATCATAACAATGTTGGAGTATAAACATATCGTATTTTATGAATGAATAGCTCTGTCTATTGTTTTTTATGTCTGTGTTAGGTAACTTATTAGGTTTTCGTAGTCTTGCGTTCTTTCCAGAGATTGCTACGTGCCTGTAGTCGGTAAATGTGCTTATAGATCCCCAGGATAAGGTGAGTGGCCTGTTCGTTGTCTTATTTTCCTTGTTGGCTTCGTTTATCATTTTCTCCTCTCTTTCGTCTTTCTGGGCGGCCTCCTACCTCTGCTTTTGTTAGATCTTCTGGATGGACGTCACTTCCGTGATGTGCATATCCTTGTCGACTTCGTTTCAGGGAGATTTTGCCCTCAGCGCCTTCTTTTAAACGCTCCCTTACCGGCTTTTACATTGTTCCTATTATTTATGCCATCTTTTCCATCGCTTCCTCTAGTTCTTCAATTTCTGCTTTTTCTTTCGGAGAGGCCAAAGTGCCACCTGAAAGATGTGGCTCACATCCAGTGGACCTAAATCGTCAACTCGAAGATATGGGATAACTGGGTGAGTACTATAAGTCTACAGGCAGCAGTACTTCAGGTCTTCCATAAGTGCATTTTTAGTAGTAATACCCCTAGGGTCTTGATAATACCGAGATAATTTTGTAATAGAGAGCTGAAAGCGTGTTGCTTGATAATAGCCCAAGGCCGCAGGCCGAGAGCAACACGCTTGAAGGATTCTCTACGACTAAATTTTGAGTATTTATCAAGACCCGAGGAGCATTCGATAAGATAATTTTTTACTTTGTAGATATCAAAAAATTGATTGTCAATCTGACGGTCAATAATTTTTAATACAAACTTTATTAGTTTTAATCAAATATTATTCATTTTTATTTAAAACTACAGTTGTGAAAAGTACAATTGGTAAATTAATTGAATCGTTAGATGCAATACCAAATCTTTGCGACATTTTTAATCCAGTTGTCAGTTTGACGTTTAATTAATTTTCAATAAAAAATAAACACCAAACTGAAAACACCACAGGTAGGGTATTTCCGCTGTACTACAGCGGTGATTGGATGAAATTTGACACATGACTTGAAATTAAGTAATTTGAATGGTTACTATATTCAGTAAAAAATTATCAATTTAATCTGATATACATGCATAAAAGCGTGATAAAAAAGAATCTGTTTGGAAGAATTTCTCGAATTTGAAGGTGCTTATTTCACCAAATACTGACCTGGTTTGTATAGCAACTGGGTTCATTCATAAGTTTGTCAGTGGGAGGCTTATCTGTCTGGTTGAATTGCAAGGAGTTTAGAGAGAATTATCTGTGTGATATTAGTCAACTTAATATTAACTTGGCTTTATGAATAAAATTATATCTTAAGTCAGTATTATATTATATGTATAAGGAACAGTAGAAATTATTCGAGAATATTGTTTTCAAGAAAAATTAAAAACAAGAACTTCAAAACCACAGTTTTCATACTTTTGAGATATAGAGGATATAGCTAGGATATTCCACGATATTTTGACAGTCCAATCTTAAAAACTGTTAACAGTATGAAATATAGAGTCGAACAGTTCACTGATAATTATTTATATTGTAATGTAATGATTTCCGCTTTCCTCTTATTTCGAGTCGCGTGACCCAAGCAATTATAAACAAAAAATTATGTATACTTTCCGTTTCTAGAAGCCTACAGTTTGTAGGATTAAGGCCCATTTCATGTCTGATTTCATCCTTTAAATTTAAATCAATTAAATCACTCGTCGGGGTTGTGATAGAAACTAAACCTTGCAGATAACTCCAATCATGACAGATATGTGGTATATTGGCATAGTTAATTTTTTTAAGATTATAAAGATGATTTTATACTGATTGAAACATTAAAAAAATTCCCTTTTTCTTTTTGGAGAAATGTTATTTTCCAAAACTGAACCAAAAACTGGTGATAAACTTCGATCGAACGTAGTATATTAAATTGATTGTAATGACTGTCACGAACAATAGGTATATAGGATAAACTAAGCGATACATACATTTAAATATTCCAATCCGAATCTAATACTGAAATACGAGAAATTCAAAAAAATAAAATATAGGATAGAATAGAATAGAATATAGAATGGAAGGAGCTAAAGCCAGAGGTTCCCATATTTTTTTTCTCATAGACCACTTTAAACATTTTGCTGAATCTGGTGGACCCCCTGCAGCTATTACATTTACTAACTTACTTCCAAAACCCGAAAAAAGTATATGTCTATGTAAATCTGTGTTGTGGCTATTTTTCAATCAACTATGAGTTAAAAGTTTTCGAAAAAAAGGTGAGAATTTATATTGCTTTGATTATGCTGTGAGTATTGTCATTTAACCTAAGTTTCAAGGCCAGTCTAAAAAGCGTCTTCATCCAACAGTTGTATTCCTAATTTACTTTTTTGTATTCTAATATTGACTCACAGTACAAGAAACCAATAAGCTCCCACTTCGGAGTGGTAAAAAGTAAAAATAAATATTGTCTTGTTTTGTAACTATTTATTCAAACACAAAAATTACTACACTTTTAATTATGTTGTTATAACAGTCTTAGTGGAATCAAAATTTAACATCAAAACTAATAATGATTATTATTTTAAAAACAGTCGCAATATAATCAAAATTTTGATTATATTGCGACTGTTTTTAAAATAATAATCTAGTTTTGATGTTAACTTTTATCTCAGATTACCATTGTAATCTGAGATGAAAGTTATAATTTTAATGGGAGGGATGTACTTGGTGAATTGACAGCAAATTATCAATATTTGGCTTGAGTTTAGTTAAGTATAACCGTAAATCTCCTCGCTCTGTAATATTTAATCTGCTCCGTTTTTTGTCAACAAGTTTGTTACGGCACTAAAACTGCGTTCGACAAGATATGACGAAGGAAACGCTATGAGAAATACTGTTTGTGGGTTTGTTTTTCCCGCAGATACAAGTTGCTAACAAATAGATAGGTAGGTACTCACTTTTCCAACACTGGCAAACAATAATATCAATTCACTTTAATTATCAAAAGTAACTACTTCCGTCACTGGTGAACACTTATATAGGTACACTTTCTTTTTTGAAATTTCGGAAACAACTGAGTAATGTTTATCATTCGCATTCGTATTTATACTAGAGAAAAATCCAACAAGTTCATGCAAGTTCAGACACGACTTTAACTAGGCGGGCGGACGGCGCGGCATCGGCGAGTCTTGACACGCTCTTTCTGAATATGGAATATGCAAGTTCTTACAAAAAAGATTGCTGAGCTTCTTATAATATTGTCTTCCTATATTCATAGGAGAAGTCAAGCTTCTTATAATATTGTCTGCCTATATTATTGTCTCCCTATATTCATAGGAGAAGTCAAGTCGGGTCACCTAATACATTT
>CAJUYH010000690.1:0-59450 GCA_910591685.1 Galerucella tenella
ATATATATATATACATGTGTGTGTGTATATAGTCTAAATTGCAAACATGATGTGTTACCAATAGATAGATATATGCCACCATCCCTAATGACTGCTAAATCCGTATTATTGCTCGTACGTTTTGGTTCGAAAAACTAAGAGGGTAGGTGCAGTGCTCGGGAGTGGATTTATATGTATATATATATATATGTGTGTGTGTATGCAATAAGGGGGTGCGTAGATATATACAGATATTGGGGTGAACAGTCCAACCGGATGAATTCGATTTGTCGAGTCGGTGACTTCTTCGATAACATTACGAACGTATCTTTATGTTTATGTGTGAGTGTCTGTGTGTGTGAGTGGGTATAAGCCACTGAGAAAGATTCGAGATTGCCCTGAAAGTACTGGACATTTCAAACGCGAGAAAATCTATTATTTATTCGTATTCTTATCAGTTTTACAATATGAGATTTATTTAATGATAATTATGGGAAAATTTTGACCAGTCGTATTTACTTATTTTCATGTGCTTTTGGGTTTGTTACGGAATACAATTTGATAAATATGGACAGAATTGGATCATACATTTTAGTAAAAAAACTTTTGAGAAATAATAAATTTGGGATGCAAATAATTTAGAAAAATTCTTCATAGAATCGAAAATTTTTAATTTTGAATTTTATTACCAATTAGAAAGTAATTAATTCAATGCAGTTTGTGACATTGTTGGGATTACTGTAAATTATCAATTATCTGTAATAAATTTTTTACATTTTATATCACTAAAATAAAGGTAAAAGATAAGCATTTCTAATTTATTAATTTCCTGAATTAATTTCACTAAACCGAACAATCCGGTTCACTCTGAATAAATTAACTTGCCAACTGCTGAAACAAACTATTCTGGTATATAATTGAGCGTGTTGAATACGATATAAAGAGTCATTAATCCTATTTTATTTGGATATGTCAGGAACTAACCTATACTTTTAGAAGTTAATACTTTCACTTAATTGCTAATTAGCTCAACTGACGTTGGTCAAAGTGAATTAAGTTGTTCGTAAGTCGATTAAATTTTGAAAATGTAGATATACATCTTATAATTTATTGAATCGCATAATAAATCCAAATGAGATTAATAAGAAAAATTTTTATTATTTTGTGATGTTGATTTTCTCCACTCCATTCATGCTAACTAAAACTCCAAAACCATGACTTTATCCCTTGCACTATTTTTTACTCAGATGATTTGACCAGTGGCCATATATTAACTAATGGATGACAAATGAAGGTATGAATACAATAAGTGAGACAAGCAGAGTGCACAGTCTTACGGAACTATGATTGGCGGAGCTTAAAATTTAACTTATTCATGTTATTCTGTTTATTTTATTCAATGCAACATGAATTTCCGGATTAAAAATTTTTTTTTTTACATTGGTATTTTATTTTCTCTTTGATAAGGTTTTTTTGGGACATAGGAGGTTTATGATGAAAGAAGTTTTCATATATGAATCCGCATGACATTTTAAACAATTCCCATATTCATCCGTATGTATAGAGACCCAAGAAACAAAAAAATATTTATACAACTTGAGTATTAAAAGGGCAGAACACAACAATTGGTAGTACGATATAAAAAAAATGATTTCGATGTGTAAAATAACTTTTTACATACTCATTTTCATCTTTATTGATCAATAAATTAGCTTTACGTAAAATAAAAAAATCATGCCGAGCCCATTTTATGTTACAATATAACCAAACTCATGTAATAACATTGGATGTGATATATAAAAGTGATTAGCGCTACAAGAATACAATATATTGAATCAGTAATATGTAATAAAAATTACACAGCACAATCTACAATTTGCCAAAATTGATCTCTACTTGGAATCGACGAAAATAATCAAAAACACAGCGGGATATATCTACATATTTTATATATATTTGTTTATGTACTAAGAGGATTGTCGTTAACTTCTTCGTGACTGTGTGATAAGTGTGTCTTGATTGTGTGTACTATACCAGGAGTGACCCGAAGTGAATCGAGTTCTATACAGAGACATAGGAGTTGATTGTCGTACGCGTGGGCGCATTGTTTTCAAAAGTGTTTGCACACAAGGGCATTGTTCGTTGACGATGGCTCTTGTGTGGCTGCGCCACGATGGCCCAGTACATTGGGCTATCTACTATATATCGAATCCAGGTCTTTATGTACATATAATATATATGTATAGCATTCAATATAGAAAGCAAAAAAAAATATATATGCGAGTGTGCGAGGGTGCTGACTAGACGACGATATTGCAAAAAAACTATACTTTAAAATAGAGAAGAAAAGAGAAATAAATATCATATTAAATTTCTTTCTTCTATCACCCATAATACTGAAAATAATATTCAACTTTATTTTTATTATTTATTGTATTTTTTTTACTCGATAAAATATGGTTTTCAAATCATTTATAAATGCGATATATTATTTGGCTGAATTTATCTAAGTCAAACCTCGAGCGTACTTTTCATATTTTATATTTGTATACCTACTCTTAAATAATATGAAACTTTACTTAGACATATGTAATGCAATGGCTTTACCATACATACATAAACGTTGGTATATATGTATATGTATCTGCAAAGCGATCCCTTCGTCATTGAATGCAACTTAACCTGTCCCGTTGTTGTGAACTCATTGAGCGTAAAACTTAATTCCCGTGGAAATTTCGTAAAGCATCACGCAGTTATTTCTATCTTTGCGTTCGTGGGGTAGTTAATTCTTTACTTATATATATATATATATATATAATACACACTATATATCGCCAACTTGTATATGGATATATACAGTTTATTATTCTTTTTATCTCTTCCATTCATTCTTTTCGTCGTTCTTCCACTTATTTTTCTATTCGTCGGCACTTTTCTTTTTCATCTTGTGCGCTTCGTTGATTTGCTCGCGATCATAGTGACCTATAGCTTTTACAATTCCCATTCTTCGCCCTTTTTTCTCCCCTCTAACAGTGTTTGCATGTCTGTAGATAGATATACAATACCTATATATATAAAAATATATATATATATATATACATACAGTCACTCACAAGCCAATTCTCTCGAGGTTTAGCTCGTTGTTAAGAGCACAGAGTGAAAATAAAAGATTTCAAGAGATGTTATATACAGTTGCTGCGGAACAGTTTGGGTGGGCATGTCAGGCATTTCTGGTTTCTGTTTGACTACATCTCTCCTCCTTCATATATATATATATATAGAGGTACCTTTGGACGCATTCACACGTGATAAGATCGTTCGAGCGGGAGTCGACCGCCCCTGTCGTTAGAAAATGACGACGACGACGACGACGACGACGCGACCTTAATTCCATAGGTATTATCGTTGAGGAGAACACTCCTCTTCAAATCTTCTTTTTTTTCCTCTCTCAATCCTCGCTTCGCATGCGCTTTGGACTCATCGGTATGGTGATGGATCAGTGAGAGGACATGGAACCCGATCATTTGAGAAAGTAATATCGTGGAAATCTTAAGCAAACGTAATAATGTCTATGGCAATTATTATCAAATCATTGAATCACTGATGACTTATATGATTTGTAAATTCACGGTGGATTTGACACGTGGACGCTGTCTGTATATCAAAAACATGTATATAATTGCATTACGAGGATCTACCATCGTATGACTCGTTACTATTTCAATTTTCATCGCTGATTGCAATCATGCAAATATATATTGCAAAATAAAATAGTTGAATACATGAAATCACTTTTTCTTGGTTTGTTCCGTTGAAAAAAATGTCAAAATCCAGTACGCTGCGACTTAGTTACAAATAGTGGAAATTTATTTATTTACAACGTTTTAAATGGTGCAATTTTAATTTTTAAGTGTTTATCATGAATTTTGGATTTATACATTTATCATAAAATTACAGATCCATGAAATATGAGCCGTTGTAAATTGACAAATTCATTGATTAGCATTTATTGATATCTTGTCGGACTGTATCCAATAACAATGCAAGAAAATGGGCCAATAAATTTGCCATTATTTTGCTTTGTGATGTGACAATGCATACCTACCTATTATACATCTATATATATATGTATAAGAGATAAATGGACACGAGGCCGCGGATCTCGACCTGGTGAGCACTCGCGCCGCACGACAAGCTAGGACATACCAAGCAGATTAACAGTAAGCAGATTATTTCTCGTACAAAAATCCTCCAAGCCGGGAGAGAATTTCACTCTCATCACTGTATAATAGCAATACAAACATATATTTATATATATATATATATATATATGTATATATATATGTGTGTGTATTTTGTATGTATACACTCATGGATTCATTAAAACTCTCGCGAATGAGCATTTCATGTTTTCAAACTGCATGCGAATTGACACGTCGCCAAAGTTTTCGTGTAAAACAAAGTCAATCTTCGTTATCTCAATGAATTGAATAAAACACATATAACGCAGTTGATTTTATGTATAAATACAGCAACAAGTTCATTTAATTATGTATAATATATTCATATGTAACAAATAAAAACGTATTTTATGGGAGAAAAATTGATGCATATTAAATGCAACATACATCTCACGTTTATGGACATGTTTATTATTTTTAGATATTTATAATTTTAATTGCGTATTTTGTTTGTTGAGATTAATAATACTTTGACGAGTCAATTATTATTGTACGGATGCGGCTTCCCAATATGGTGGAAAATGCGGTCTACCACAAACAAAAATTTGGAATGTCGATATTGTACACACATTGCTGAATGTGCAAGTATCTATAAAGGGATATAAATTAAAATACAATCGCAAATTGGATGATTTGTACCGCGAATAATTGATTATATATACCACACGCCCTATATACATAGAATTTTGTTACCGGTGAGATATTGCGCGAATTGTGGTTTATTCGTGGAATCAATTTCACATATATATATATATATATGCGAATGTTATCATGACGATGCGACACAAAATGGCCGATGAGACTTCTGGAAAATTCATATATTCCATAATTTGTTAATAAAACAAAATGTATTGGAGTTTTAAATTCAAAATTTTCACATATTTTTAACATATTCATTTAATCATCGTATATCATTACCTACTTATAAAATATTCATTTGCATGTTTATAAATTGCAAATTATCACCGGACAATATTTTCCGATAAAACTCACCAGATATTTTTTTCTTTTTTGACAATTCGCCACACCAACACTAATACTGCACGCATGCACACATCCACACACACGCGTGCGTGCGTCTTCCTATTATGTTTGAGGCAATACAAAAACTATCAGTCAACGCTGAAATTATCCCCTGTTATTCGTAAACAAAAATTCAACATAAAAACAATCTATCGAACTAAAATAAAAAAGAAATAAAAATCAGATACGTTGTAAATAACTGCGCACGTTGACACACAATATTAAATCATCACGTCTTTTTCAATAAACAAAACTGTCGCAAGTATCAGAATATTTTTCTTGATCGTGTTACACCCACGTCACCTCACTCTCTTTCCCACTCCCTCCCTCTCTCTGCCGCTCTGCCGCTCTCCGTCTTTTTGTCACCCCTTTATTCACGTTCGTACTTTTTTTATAAATTTTTTTTTCACTAAACAATCCATTCACTTAAATTATTTATAGAGCACCATAGAATACACGAGGATAAAATGTGTATTTCACTGTTTTAATAATATTATTTTGCCGATGAAAACACTTTTCAATATAATTGTTGGAATATGGAGGGAACGTCGCAATGAAACTTGTACATTTCGTTGTATATATACATATATGAAGAGATGAAGCAATATCAGAATGATAATAATGTTGATGATGATAATGATGAAACAGATAAAGAAGATGAAGAAGATGAGGAAGAAGAAGAGGAAGACAAATGGATAAAACGTGGAAAAGATATACACAGGGAATCGCGCGTCTATTATATTGAGAAGGCGTAGGAGAGATCGAGCTCAACTTTTCACAGGAACTTTACCGTTGTACGGGGGATATACGCGCGCGATCTTTCTCTCTCTCTCTATTTGAACGTCTGTCTCACAGTTGGGGTGTGTGCGCGCGAGGGGAAACACTCGGGTATATCGCAAGTCACAGTGGCAACAGAAGCACCACCACCACCACCACCACCATCACCATCAGGGGCTAACACATTATACCGCCGCTGCCTTGTTCCGCAACGCTCATTGGGCGTGTCGCTGGTGTCGCGGGCGTTCCCTAATATTACATTCGATAGGTACAGTAGTGGGGCACCAATCGTTGTAGGTAAATGCCGCGCGAGCGCTATTCATACATTCAATTTGGTGCTGTCTTTCTCTATTATTAAATTCAATGGCAACGTCGCACGCGTTCGCTTTTCGCTCCGTTTTCATCATGACCGTCACGAATACAATCATAATAATGATGATGTTTATAATGGTGACGACAACGATGACGACTTAAAAATTTCGCATAAACAGAATTTTATATTGAAAATTTGTCTGCTAAATTAGGGAAAAAAAAATAATCATTTTTCGGCGTTGATCAATAGTCATATGTGTATATATTCGTACAAGAAAATATTGTGTAAACATGAAAAAGTGCGATAGTTTTCAGAGTTTCTACTATGTATGTAATAATTTCCAAGATTTATTGAAAATTTCTTGGTGTTAACCTATTATTCTCCGGTTATATTTCAGTGTATTTCTTCATTGCTATTTTAACCTGATAATTTTCAATATGGATGATTAGTCGAAATATGGATAAAAAATATCGAGCGTTAAACAGCTTTGATTTATGATTAGTATTGAGTACTTAAGTGACAACTTGAACACTATTACACCCGGGACAATGGAAATACAGCGCCATCGCTTAGATGATCACAACGATTCTTATAACTTCAATTACTTTCCAAACACGAGTTTTATACTGAACGTTGATGTTGTATAAATTAACATTTATTGCTATCACTGGTATATGGATCAAAATGAACATTCCGACAGTGCAAAACTTCTAATAATACTAATCCGTTTCTAAACTCCGGTCCATTAACTTTTTAAGTAAATTATTACTATCGATGTAATAAACACATCTGTGTATAACACGTTGTAGGTATATAATATTTAAACAAGATTATTTTTCAACTAATAGTTTTCAAATTGAAAGTAAAACTATTCTTTCCAAGCCGCCATTCATTCTTTATCACTAATATGTCTCAAGAGAATACCCTCAGTAAATCAATTAATAAACAAAAAATTATGAAAATTTGCAAAGATATCAGAATCTTTCGGAAAACGACTCAATTAAATTTTTGTAATCTTTGGTTTACTCTGAAAGTGAAAAAAAAGAGTCTTTCGGGAGCCTGTGATTTTGTCGCAATTTAAAATTTACTACGTTAAAGTTGACAAAGAGATTCGGATAAAAGTTGAAGGAGATATAACCCAATATCCCGTTAAAATTTTATTTTTTTCAAAGCAAATAAAGCTTGCTTGTGTTAGATGAAATAGTTGAAAAAAAGATAAGATTATTCAGTAAATCGCAAACATGATAACACCGCAGTGTTATAGATTATGGCGCTTTATTGAATAGTTACTTACGTCACTGTAACAGTTGCGAAATCGTAGAAACATGTGTAAATGAAGTCAATGATCAAAGCATAGTATTACAATGCAGTAATGCCAAATTATACACTAAATACATGGCTCAAATGGAAGAGTGAAATTCTTTGACTTATTGCGTACCCAAGGTACTTCCTCAAATTACCCTAAAAACATTTTATTAATTTGAAAATTATTCAGAGTTTTCCTGAAATTCTGTAATATAAATTCAATTTTATTGTCTCTTTTCACGAAAATTGTTTGCTCAATAATATATCATCTGCTTATGCACTCAATAAATGCATAAACATATGACATATTGTTGGAGAGCAAATAGACTGTGCATGTATGAAGTGAAGAGATTAAATATATATAGGAGCCATTGAATAATTTCTCCATCCATTTTTAAATTTTCATTTTGCGTTTTTGTCTATATACATATGTACATAGATTATGTATCCAGGTGAACAGCTCATCCCACAGAGTCGCGGTGTGCAGCATACCCACAACATAGCAATTTAACTTGCTCACGTGCGAGCGGTTAATGCTCTTACGGGATTTCGAAAAGATCAGCCCGTATTACTATACTATTAGCGTAGCTGAAACCGGCTTGCTTTCATAAACCTGCACCAAAGTGACGCCACTTTAACCCCGTATATGTATATATATTATATACACATACATATTATGTGTCCATTCATAAATTCTCCAGCCAATTTACTGTAACTCGTGTCGATGTGTCAATTGACGAATGTATGCCACTTATCCGTTAAATGCGATACAATTATTTGATTCAGTAACCGTCCTGCAGTATATATTATACAGGGTGGCTGAAAAGTCTCGCACCAAGGGATTATCTTTGAAATGGATAATTTGCTATCTGCTATTGATATATGCAATTGACAATTGAAACGGATGACATTTGCTCTAAAATATGCAAAATAAAGTCACATTCATCATCTTAGAATTTCATAACTTTCCCTTTATCCGTTTTAAAGATAATCCCTTGGTGCAAGACTTTTCGGACACCCTGTATGTTTTATACATTGAAGTAAAATAATAGGATAAAATGATATGTTACTGCAACAAATTAATGACTGTTTTATTCATTCTACAAAAAAATAAGGCAAGTCCGGGATAGATGGCCATAGTTTTTTTAATGATTCGAAATGCATACTAATTTTTTTTTTCTGTAGTTATTTATTGCTAAAGTAAAGATATAATACTAGCATAACACAATTTGGTCAATTCTAATCAAGAATAAAATATAAACTGGAAAAAAGACAAATTTGAAAATGAGTGGTATGGCCATCTCTCCCATGCCTTCCGGGAGTGATGGTCATACACATATATTAATTAGATATGCTCTATGCTTGAGTGTTTATTGCCTTTTTTTGTCAAGTTTTCCACACTTTTGACAGAAGTCGCCATGGCAATAGATCATGCCGCTCAATCAATTTTGGAAACACAATAGGAAATTATAATATTGAATTTTAAGCATACTTCACGTAAAATATTTCCGCAAGTGGAATCACATGAAATCTGATTAATCACTTTATCTGCGATTTTTCACTGTGTAAACAAGACAACCCGTGCACTACAGCTCTCTTAGACGCGCCAACACCGTCTACTGACAAACAAAACAGAAAACACTTTGCTATGGCCATCTCTCCCCTATGGTCATATATCCCGGACTTACCCTATATGTAGAAATAAATAAAAAAGTTTTACTGCCAAAGATTCACGCCAAATTCATTCCATTCATTTCCTTTATCGTTTCATTTTTCGGTTTCTGTCTTCTTTTTGTTTGGGTATAACAGCAATGAAAAACGTTTTAAATTTCTCCAAAAATTTTAAAAGATGAATACAAAAACTCAATTCGAATTTCAAAAGAGAATATATTCGCAGTTATGACACTAAATCAATTGATTTTTGTCACGATCGATAGGAAATCAGTGACGTATATGGGATACGTACGTCTGTATAAGTTCAGCTAATTCATAATAATTTCCGATTTATGGAAAAGCAAAATCATCCTATCCTTGTTCTGAGTTGCGAAATATCGTGATTATCAACTTGATATATACCTATGTATTTTATTACATTTTTGTTTACTATATCACTTTCAATTTCTTGGGTTGGCGATTAAACTTTCGACAACCGAAGATAATTGACAACCCATATAATAAAAATTTATAAGTAAATATAATTTTGCAATAGTGGTTAATACGCTTTTTTTAATATTCAACAATTTTTTTAATTGTGCGTTTTCCTTAATATTTCTTTTTTGTTATCAGCTTATAAGTTAATATATCAGATGGAATCAGAACAACACTAAAAAAAATTGAAAAAAAAAGTAGGAGATGAAAAGCTCGTACAGAACAATTAAGATCTAGTGGCAGTAATGTTAGCGTTGTTCTTCCCAGCAGGAAGATATCAGTAGAGGAACTGGTCCGAATATGGGCCATGCGTGTAATATGAGCCTCCCAGATACAGCTAAAACCAATACTGCCATCTGTGACTGGCGATCGATCATTGACTAAAATCTATAATAATTGTACGTAAACCATAATGTCATATCTTACTTTACAGTTACAAAAATTTTATTTATAGTTTAAAGTAGGACATATGATGCTCGAAACATGGACATAGACCCATACTAGGACCATAACATATATTTATAATAACATAAATTTAACATTTTATACATGTTTCAGAAAGTCCACCCAAACTTTTGTGTTAATTTAACATAGTTTTTCTGTGTAAAATTATAACATACGATTTATGTCAGCAGTTCAACACAATGAAAGTGTTGATCGAACACTTGGTTCCATGTCAATCGGACGTACACACTATGTAAGTTCGACATTGCTACATGTACAATTCACTAAACATGATGTGTTGATTTCGACAGTGCGTGTGTAAAATTTGATGATTTCGATCGTCAAATTCTACACAATATAACTGTTAAAATAACATTGACACTAGTGAATTTAATAATGACAGACATTTCGTGTAAATTTTTACTTATACATTATGTAAATTTAACATAAAATTTGAGTCGATTCGACAACCCAAAACGGTAAAATTGTACACAATATTTATGTAAATCCTAAAAATGCGCCGCACTGTATTGTACGCATCATAAATGTTATTTTGACATAAGTTTTAAGTAGTATAATCAACATATCACTTGCTTCAATTGTAAGACAACAAATTTGTAGATTCGACATAATTTCTTCTTCGTTTTTTATTTTCATGTAATTATTATTTCATGTTATTATTAATTGATTGGCAGTAAAAATCCGTTTCCATGATTGACATATATACACATAAATATACAAAATTATTGAATTGAAAAGAAACAGGTATGAAAACTGGAATTAATAATTACTCATAATAATTAGTACACAAAATATATATTTGGAAAAACACATTTCAATGTTTGCAAAGATATATACAAATTTTTTACATAAAGTATATTATAGTCAGTTATAATTACGTGGTCCATTGATAATTCATATAGGTTCCAAGCTTTTGTAAAAGGTAAATCAGAGACTTTCAAGCATGAAGATTTGTCAGTTTCTCTAACAATGTACCCTACATAAGAAGATAATATTTTCATCGTTTTGCATACTTTACAAATGACATATATTTCGGAATCATGTGAAAAAAAAAATAAAGTTTTTTCTGGATATTCTTCGAGTTCATTATGATTTTTTTAGAGATATGTTTGTTGGACTGGGATTTTTCTTTCTTGCTGCCACCCAATCTGTGGCTATTCGATAATTCTATTGCAATGAATCCACTTCCACTCTGCGGATTGCAGAAATGTAAAAAAGAAAATAAAGATTTATTATGGCAATTATTTCAAACCTGTTTGAGAATTCGTAGGTTATGTTATGGCAATAACCTAAGGATTGTATTGTCACCTAAGTATTTTTCACCTCACTAATATAATAATTTAAAATCAAATTATCAAAAAATAAAAAAGTTAATAATTTTTTTACCTTTACAGATACCACTAAAAATTTTATCTTTGTAAAACACTATACTACACTTGTTCGATGCACATTACAAATTATACTGACCAAGCTTCGCACCTTCGCATAATTCCGGCAGATTTCGGAACGTTCCCGAAAAAATTTCACAAAGGCATCATGTAACATATGTAATGTGTAAATACAATAACATTCAATACAATACACGAAAAATGAATTTTTTTTAATGTAAAATTGACGAAATAATAGTGTCGCACGGTAACATTTAATTTCTGTTGACAACCGTTGTCCTTCATCTACACAGCTTTTATGTTAATTTTTCGATGAATATTATTTTGTGCTAGTTTGGCATTCTTTTTCAATCAATTAAATATTTCAACAGTTGAAATATGTCAAAACTATCTAACACATTTGTATCATATCAAAACATTATCGGACTGTGTTGCTGAATTGACATAATAAAATCAACACACGATTTATTCAACACGAAAAAATGAAATTTTCAACTGTGTATACCTATATTTTGAATATTTTGTCAAGATCAAAAAAATACAAAAATGTAAGGAAAGGATGAAATGAGTGAAATATGGAGCTGGCCATCGATAATGGGAAAAAGAAAAATATTCCTTATTTTTTTGTAATGTTTATATTGTTCTTTCGCGAGAAGGGGGGGGGGTATTCTACACTATTCTACTCAAATAAGAGAACGTCCAGGTTTTGACATTTATTAAATTGACAATTTTTATAGTAACAATGACCTATAAAGTCTTATGGTGATGCCCAGATGGTTATCCAAAGTATAAAAAAATATTATGGCAAAAAGTGAAGATATGGAATCACTTAAAAATAGTAATTGGAGTCCATAATATAGAAAGGGCCCAATTCGAACCCCTTTTTTCTATTGTAGTTACTATCATACATATGTTTTTCAATCCTGAATTAATCTACCCCAGTCAAAAATAGTTCATGCATTAAAAGTTAATGTTTATACTCACGATTCATTTCTATATATGTATATACTATGAAACGATGTAGACGTGCATCGGTACCAAAAGCTCATTCGGGAAGATCAGCTGCAGATGATCCGATCGGCAAACTAGGTGAACAATAGCATGACACACGATAAAAAAAGAAGATGAAGCCAAATAGACATGTAAAGAAGATGAAAGAAAAAAAGATCGAAAAAGATCGAAAAATCAAAACTTTCGGCATATATGGCAAATATAACATTTCACCAATATATATGTATATATTTAAATACACTTTGGTTGTTTCCTCACTCCTCTCTTACTCAATATTAACTTCTTTCTGCATGACATCGTCGATCTATTATTTATCCTTTTAATATTATATATACTTGAATATTGCTGCAAAGATTATAGCTTCAACGATACAGACAATATTTCCATTGAAGTTTTGTTATTACTAAAGCAGGATTTGAAAAAATTGTTATGTGAAGACCTTTATATTATGCACGAAACTATAGACTTTGAATGCAGAGAAAAACTTTTCTTTAAACTTACAATGAAATTCTTGAAAGCAATATATATATATATACAAGGTTGCCCATATTCGAAGCGCCCATTTAATTTTTAAATAAATCAAAGAAAACACAATTTTTCGTCTGTTCGTCATGAAAATCATTTAATTGGGTTCAAGTAGATTTGTTTACATCATTTCTTGAATATGATATTTCGTGAATGGTCGCTATTGGCCTCTACGGCATATTGTGCCCGTTTTCCAGCATTTTCGAAATCGAAATCACCATTTTTTGACATCACACGGCCAGGGAGCAATTGCTTCAAAAAATCGATTGTAGTACGGCTTGTGTGGTGGCGCGCCGTCTTATTGAAACCAGTAGTGCCCCATACGTGTTCGACGAATAATTGGCATGAAAAAATTGGTTATCATATCGCGATAACGGTCCTGATTGACAGTAACCGTGTGGCAATCATCATCTTAGAAAAAGAACAGTCCAATGACCATTTTAGCACAAACGCCGCACCAAACAGTGACTTTTGCATCGTGAAGAGGTACCTCTTGAATCTCTTGTGTATTTTCAGTGACATAAATACGGCAATTTTGTTTGTCTACCGTTCCGTTCAACTGAAAATGAGCTTCATCGGTCATGATCATTTTATGCCAAAATTGCTCGTCTTCTTCATCCATTTCGATGACTCTTTGAGCCCATTCCAATCGACGTGGCTTATCGGTAGGCAACAATTTTTGTGTCAATTGAATCTTGTACGGAAACAAATGTAAATTAACACGTAAAATGCGTTGTAAACTGGATCGGGAAATGCCGAGCTGCTGTGAACGGCGTTTTTGGTATGTTGTTGGTGACTGCTCAACACTGGCTCGTACGGCTGCAATATTCTCATCCGCTCACCTTGGTCGCTTTTTATTTGGTCTCTTTGGGTTAGCAAGAGCATCACCAGTTGTATATCTTTCATACAAACGATATATTGTTTTCTTGCAAGGCGCACTTTTCACTTTATTTATTTTGTTAAAAGCACGTTGAGTTTTCACTATTGACTTGTTTTGTTGAATGTAAATTTCAACAATTTTAGAGCGTTCGCGTGGCGTGTACTGTTCCATAGTAAAAATATGCTTGGAATGACGCTTCAAACGCGGTATGTCATTAGTCGATTTGACTTCGCTGTCAAAAGTTACAATGTTGCCTGATGGGCGCTTCGAATATGGGCAACCTTGTAGACATTAATAGCCACAGTGCAATATTTTTATGAATTAATACTGTACGCACAATTCATTTTTAGAAAGTGAATATCGTAATAAGCCGAATCATGGTTTTGGCCAATACGTAAGTGAATGTTCTGGACACAGCACTACGTCCTATCGATTTATGCAACGATTCCCTGAAATCCGCGGAGCTTTTTTAAAGGATGTAATCTTAAAAAAAAAATAAAAATCGTTCGACGAAATATAAAAATTTCCGAAGGACAGTTGTAATCTATCCATTGTATTTGCAATTTTCAATATTAATACTTGAAAATTCGTACACATATTCCACATAGTTCTATAAATATGATATGAATAGAAAAATTACGGTATGTTACTCTGGAAGAACAGCGTAATTGTAATTATGCTTACCTAGTGGATATGATAATATGAAATATTCCATATTTGCGACTGCTGTATAAAGTTTGTGTTTATGAAATTCTCCTACTTATAGATGGATATTATTTTGCAGAAGACTCCTAAAAGCAAATGCAGACAATAGTGCAAAGAATGTAATATGAAAAAAAACTATTGATGCAGTACAGAAGAAAGAAATGGAATATCTAGGGACCTCCAGACATTTTGAAGTATTCAGAATTACATCTTTTCGGTATTGCCAATATCAAGATCCATTAAGTGAAGTGACCAATACTATATTTGGTCGCAAACCTTGTTCGCCAGAGAACCTTGAGCTAGAGCTCGTCTAATATCTTATTGTAATAGAAAAAAAATATTATGGCATAACTAGAAAAGATGTCTTAAGTAATTGGGCCGAAATGAAAGCAATAATTCTGCTTATATATATAAATAAGATAATTTTTATATATTTCAATGAATAAATGTATGAGTTTTCATAACTTGTGAAAGACTTCATTTTTACACATTCCTCACACATTGATTCTTTATTCCACATACCCGGGTATTCCGTATTATTATACCATTTTGCCAGAGAAAATATTTTTTTTCTCAATTCTATGTTACATAAATGACCAATGCACATTATTAACATATAAAGTATAGTTTTAAGAATCCGTCATCAAAATTATCGCCTTCTATCTTCATAAGGTTCCTTGTTACACATCTTTAATGAAGTAGTATTCCATATTCACTGAATTTACTCTATTAAATATAAACAGAATTAATTTCAGGCATTCAGAAGTAATTTTTATCACGTGAGATTTTTTTCTACTACACTTATAGTCAAAATTAACTACATACATTATAAAATTTTCCCTTCTCTGTAAGTAATTTAATCTCAATGATGGTGTATCTTATAGATTTTTTGTATGTAATATATTACGGATTAATTACATTCACTATAATTCTTTGCAATATACATTATAGTTGTAAATTTGATGTGAACCATGACGATGTGAAATATTATCGACCTATACATTCACTGTTATTCCCAAATCTTGCTATACGTTTAATAATGCTATATAAAAAGTATTAAATAAATAAAAATGGCTAGGATATATAATTTCAATTTAAATAGTTTGTAAATGAAGTTTCAAACACGATTACTATCGTAACATCGAAATTTCCATTACCAATTATGTGACATCGTTCAATACGATCACCGACACTACGACTAATTTTCTTATAATTATATATTCTCCCACTTCACAAACTTAATTCTATCGCCGCATTTTGCATAGTGGACACAGTCATTGACATGTCTACTTATCTTTTTACAATACCTGGAAATATACAATGTGAGCGTGGGATAAATCTAAATATAACTTTATGCTTACTCCAAAAAAATATTTTTAATCCCTTGTATGTATATATATTTATAAACATATATATATATATACATAATATAATATAAATGTATAGATGTTATATTCAAATATTCCATCCCGTCATCATGACTTAGTTCTATCCGCGAAAATAAAGATTTGATACAGTGCACTCAATATTATATTGATATACAATATGCTACAAGAAGGCTCGTCCCACTCAAGAATTCCATGAGTTCGTGACACCGGGAGTCCATTGATAATGATTGATCGCACACTCTCGACATCACATCCATGGCAAATAGAATGAAATATATTAATACATATATCCAACATTATATATGTATACAATAAATGTAAGATGATGTATCTCACACGAAACGTCTGTCGTGTCGTATCTTCGTGGGTTCCAGAAGCAAGAAACATACAACCTTCTCTTTATTCACCATAACAATAATAACAATAATAATAATCATAATTGTGCCGGTCATCATTCGACAGTATATCCCTCGAGGGATACGTATGTACATCTTGTTGATCACAACATTATTTTTCACCCTATACAGGTGTTTTAATTCAATGAATAGCAATAATCAAAACCTTTTGACAAATTTCTTGACAAATTTCCCACATCGTCATACTTTTGTTATACTTTTTCATTATATAAATATATATGAAATAATATGATTGATACGTTCAAGGAAAATATTTTTAATATTAAAAATTAGTATATGTTGAAATGGTAATCGAAAACTACACTTGCAAATTGATGAAACATAATATGGACACACGATCAAATGTTGTAGTTATACGAAAATATACAAAGTTTTATTAAATTTATACAACCAATTAATTATATATAAATGGGTGAACAAAATATCTGCAAATTAAACTTATGCAGATTTTTCGTTCTATTTATTTTTCACAGATCAACTGAAACAGTTAAATGATGAGCGTGTAATTCAATGTATAACTCATTTCAAACAACGTTTATTTACTGTGTATGAGCATATACCTATAGATAATGTAGTCAGATGTTATGGCATCCAGCAGCGGTTCCAATCCAATATTCTATTGATGTACACTTCTGCAGTGTAATACTCACGGGACCAAAAGCAAAGGCTCTCAAATATCGATGGGATTCATCGATTATACATACCTAGCTACACTCAAATACCTCCTCATGCTCAATACAACAAGTCGTTCATCGTCATCGTTTTACTAAGAAAAGCATTCATAGATATGATGGTATCTCGCTGATGCAGAGCGGTAGGTTGTGTATCTGTATATTGCCTTACTATATACAAACACTTGAATTCTCGACAATAATGCGTAGGTGCATGATCTTTTACCAGCTCTCAATGGAATAATCTCTGATTGTACGTTGTTGCTTTATATAAGAGAATGAATGAAAAAAAGAAATAAATAATCTGAGATAAGTGGAATTTCCTCAAGAATTATGACATACTATCATTTGGGATACACATTATTTGAACTGATTGTTTGGTTTGATGGTTAATGTGACTAAATAACGATATTTCATCTTCTGTTTAATGAAATTAATAATGAACAATTAGCGAGTGAATGCAAAATTTTTTGCCTTTTCAGTATTTGGAAGAATTTGTATTAGTTACATAGTTAGAGATGGGTGGACTGCACTTGATGGAATAGTGGGAATTGAATATTGGACGTTTATTTCTATTTATATTGTTCAACCTCGAAAATAAATAGTCTTGGTGTAATATAATATATCAATGTTGGTTCCCACATCTATATTGCCAGACCACACGGACGGTTTTGCCTATTGGACAATAACACTAACGAGTTTTTCATCGTTCTGAAGCCAAATGACTTTTGGTCGCATCTTTGTCATCTTTTCAAAAAGGTATATAGACATCATATACCTGTAGCCAGTATATAGTGGCATCAACATTGACCCGGTTCGACCATTCAATTGTTCAGAAAGATTCGGATGTTCCGCCGGACGTGAGAGCTTCCTTTGTAATCATATATAGATACATAGGGAGAGAGTATTTCACATGTTTATGAAAAAAGGAATGTCTCGCGTCAGGTGCGGACGCGAAGTTTACTGGCGAGTGTACACTATGGGCTTTTTCCCAATTTGATTTATTCCTTTTCATGCTCCGCACTTCCGGTCTAGAATATATTTTTGTGTAATCTTTCACAAGGATTTTCTCAAATGAGTGCGCGTGAAATCACATTTAAAATGTCGATTTTGTTATTGTACCGTTTACTAATTTCGTTCATTGATTCATCAACAGCTAATAACACAACTTAGGATTGCTGATGTGCGCTTGTGAATAATATTTATTGACTGATACTTAGAATCAGTTCTTAACACGTTGACGGCCAGGCGCATTTTCCATGGTTTGCCCGTGTGCCTGAAGTTCGGGACGTTCAAATGAACGGTTTTTATTCTGCATCACGTGAAACGAATAAAAAATCATAACTTCATTTACAATGCAACTATCAATATGATTCTTTTTGCAAACATTTTTAAAAATTGTTGTCTAATTTTGAAAAATATTTCCAACTACCCCGACTGCGCGGAAACCACCCCAATAGCCTCCCCCATATTTTAAGAAATCATAACTTCATTTTAAATGCGATAACCAATCTGGTTCTTGTTGCACATATTTTTGAATATTATTATATGATTTTGAAACATGTTTAGAACTATATTTCCGGTATACCCCGACTGTACAGAAACCACCCTAATAGCCACCCTTATAATTTAAAAAATCATAACTTTTATACTTTTTTTAAATTTTACAATGGAACTCCTGCCCACGATTATTACACTTTGATAAAGAAAAAATTAATTAATTTTTTGCCGTTTGAATCATTCCTTAATATGAACATTCCGAATTGTTATTCATTTTTACTATTGTGTCATTAGTGAGCTTCAAAATACAGAGGTGCGAGCGGCGAGTGGCGCGGGAATAAAATGAGTGGTGGTGGGGAACGGATCGCGCCCCATCATCACAGCATGTACGCAGAGATGCCAGTTTGCGGGAGAATACCATACACCCATGTCCCACGATTTGGCATCTACAACAGTAGTAGTGCTATCCCAGTGAGGGAAATCGACTACCACGATCTGACATCACTGCATGTACGGGGTTAAGACCAATGCCACGCATGCTCCCCAAAATATACAATTGTATGGTTATAGACCAAGAAAAATCCGATGTTACTTCGGTTAAATGTCATGTAGTATAACATTTAATGCCAAGATTGAATTAACACCAATAGACGAATTAATGAATAAAAATTAACATTATTAAATAGATTACGATATGAACGTTGTGTGCGATCACCATTATAATTTGGATAATCGTAGGCGGGACTTCTGAGACACGCTGTATACATTTATATTGCTCTAATAATATATATGTCACAAGGAACTAGTCAAATAGAAGATTCATTTAAATGACTTGTCAAATGACTAAATCAAGGAAGATGTTAAAATGAATGAAAATGGAAATGAACACTACCCCGGTGAAAATATTCAGACCCATAGCATGCCCATACGAAGCCGAGAAAATCCATAAATATTGAGAGAGACCCATAGCATTCCCATACGAAGCCAAGAAAAGTCATAAATGTTGGGAGAGACCCATAGTATGCCTATAGGAAGCCGAGAAAAGCCCTGCGGCCAACGTTGGCGAATTGTAGTAGGCGGGGTAGTTCCAAATATTTTCTAAAAATATATACTAATATTCCCAAATATTTGCAAAAGAAACTGGATTGGTTATTGGGTTCAAACAGAAGTTATGATTTTTTTAAGTTTAGGAGTGGGTGCTGGGGTGGTTTCCGTGCAGTCGGGGTAGTTGGAAATATTTTGAAAAATTAGACAACAATTTTTAAAAACATTTGCAATAAGAACCAGATTGGTTATTGTTTTTAAACAAAAGCTATGATTTTTTCAAGTTTAGGGGTGGTTTTCGCGCAGTCGAGGTAGTTGAAAATATTTTGAAAAATTAGAAAACAATTTTTAAAAACATTTGCAAAAAACATCAAATTGTTTATTGCATTGTGAATAAAGTTATGATTTTTTATTCGTCTCACACGATGCTAAATGAAAACCGTTCATTTGAACGTTCCGAACTTCAGGCCGATCTCAATAGCTACTCCTATACTTTGAAAAATCATAACTTCCAACGTGAACTTCTCATTGTGCGATGCATATTATGTTGAAATATTATTTGCAGCAAATAAAGTTAGTTATAAAATAATCCTTGAAGCATTTTTTGTGCTGGGGGTCACCGGTAACATTGTAGTAACAATAATATTATTGAAAAATTTATCAATATCCATGTTTACACTAATTATGTACTTCTATTATTCGCTGCGTTGCCGGTTACCGATGGCTCCCATGGCAGTTAACCTGTTAAAATAGTATGATTCTATCGAAAATCGACTAATGCTGTGTAAGCATATTTGTTTATGATAACAACAGTTCACAAACCTACAATACATTCCTACAACGTGTAGGAAGCCACAAAGAAATTGAATCCTACATTATAAATCTGACCTTGTATTCACGAGGATGGTGCATAAAACGTGATATAAGTGTACCATTTGTACATCATTTGTTTTCTTTTTTTTTTAATAAGTCTACATATTAGCTATATTAATATTGCATTTAATTATTCGATCAGTATTGGCACGACCAACCGCCATAGTGCCAACATTTTGATGCCTACATAGAAAAAATCGACATATCTTCACGAAAACAGTATATTCTGAATTTGGATACAGTTCGATGCTTTTGCTAAGTGCTGATATGGAAATTTGATACAGGCAGAGACAGTTAAACTGATGTAGTAGCATTAGTGACGTACCGTAGTAGACTCAATTAAAGCTATCGATCTGCGAGATAAAGTTATTTTACTCCTATCT
Source organism: Galerucella tenella (assembly GCA_910591685.1). NCBI lineage: Eukaryota > Metazoa > Arthropoda > Insecta > Coleoptera > Chrysomelidae > Galerucella > Galerucella tenella. The sequence goes on from CAJUYH010000690.1 coordinate 21,036, forward strand.
CAAAGAATGTCCAACATTTATAGATGGACAGGGGCCGCATTAGATCGGTGTAATTTCACTTTTACAAATTTTGAAGGAATTGAATGCTTATGAGAACACTGAACTGGCTAGCCACCTAGTGGCTCTTCGCGTGCTTGTTGAGTATTTGATTTTCTTTCAACTCGTGCGCACACATAACCGATGAATATGTTACCTTATCTTTCAGACACGAAATATTTCTATCAAACATCTTCCATGCTTGTATGCAATTATTCATAAATAAACACATATTGGACAATCACAGATTCTCATGTATTATATACTTATACCTGAATTTGTATACTGTATTCGAACAAGTTATTTTCCAATTAAGTGAACGTTAAAGCTTCTCGCATATTCCACGTCGACAAATATTATTAGGACCTTGAATAAGTTCCCGCTGTTTTTTTACAAAATAAAAACTCTATTTAAAATATAATGAACAAAACATTTCATTCAAAATATTGCCCATCACTAGAGACCTTCATCGAGTAATTCCTCCAATTTTTTGTCTTCAAATTTTTTCGGTGCGCCAGAACGTTCTTTATCCTCAAGTTGAAAATCATTATTTTTGAAGCAGCGAAACCAGTCTGTGCATGTCGTATCCGACAGAGCATTCTCACCATAAGTCTCAACAAGAATTCTTTGTGCTTCAACTACAGATTTCTTTTGAATAAAATAGTTAAATAAAATTCCCCGCAAATACACTTTATTTGGCACAAAAGTAGACATTTTCAGAACTAATAAAAAATTACTTTGTTTACACTAAAGTGAACTGTCATACAATGAAATTTAAGGTAAGACTTCCTTGGATGTGCGTTACCATTCGAAATTCCATGCACGTAGTACTGCTACTGCCATCTTTGAAGAAACAGCGAGAACTTATTCAAGGTCCTAATATATTCTTCAAAAGAATTTATCGATTAGTTTACAAAAAAAATCCTGGTTGTATGAAAGAATAAGAAACTCACGATTGTTTAAAATATGCCAATACAAAATGTATATACTTTTCATAGTGTTATTTCGTGATTTACTGTTAGCCCATCGATTTCATTATTTTCCGGTTTCAATAATTCGAACGATGAAATACGTTTGACGCAATGTGGGGGCAATTTGTACATGTAGGTTTACCGTACGTGGAGATATATAGTGTATGCGGTTTTGCCAACAACGCAACGTTTCAAAATACTGTTGGTCGTTGTGGGTATTAGGATATATTCGCATTCGATGGACAGGATGTGTGTGTATATGTATACATATTTATCTCGGTACGTATACCGAAACGTTGAATGACGCGCTCTCGCAATGCAGCTGAGGGGGATAAGCCGACTGCAGTTGCATCCTCTCCGTTACACAAAGCCATCCCAGCCTATTCTATTAACGTCATCGTACCTCGACCTGCACAATGGCCGCACACAACACCATATATATTATATGTTTATATATATATATCTTCTATATACCATTGCATATATATAGACATATTTCCCCTAAATGGAAAAAAATATTTTCACTGAGTTTTATATCAAGTCTATCACTGTCAAAATAAAAATGCTCTCGTAAATATTTTTTTTACCGAACTTTAATTCCAAAAAAAAAAGAAATATAGTAAAAAAATAGATTGAAAAGGGCCAAAAATTCTCCATTTAATCTTTATTATTGTTATTATTGTCATTACTATACATTTTTTTTATTTTTATTTTTGGAAGCCTTCAGTAAAAGAATTTGCGATTAAATAAAAAAAAATTCGTGAATTTACTTCTTAATTCGAGAGCCATTTTCCTTGAACAATTCTCAAGGACTTAGAGTGAACTCCAAGTTAATTTAAACGAGAAAAGGATGAAGAGGCGGAAAACATAAAAGAAAAAAACCAGATAGGGGAAAAGAAGAAAAAAACTCTATGATGAAGATCGAGTAACGCAACAGGAGAGCATCATGAATGAGTGAGAGAGGAAACAAAACGACGTTCTATTTACTGCCTGGTATGAGGCTTCGCATGTATATATATGTTCTTTCTATCCCCGATGAGATTTCCCTTGAGAGTTGACTATTAGCGATTACAAATAGGCTATTACGTGCCCATTAATACAGCGCGGTCTGTCTCGTCAAGCGCCCGATGTTTTTGCGAGGGACATTGTGTGATGTAGACAGGGGCTATAAGATATGACCGTTCTACGTGTCTACATTATATGTTTTCATATGAGAAATACAAAAATGACCACCATAGATACCATACATGGATGAATACATATATACTCATAACTATATACAAGAATATGAAAGTGCAGAGTTCATTACATATACAGATATCAGTGTATGTAGATATATATATATATTGTATATAGGCGGTAAAATAACCATTATATAGAATCACTGATGGAATATATATACATACATATACACAGGAGGTTGTGCTTTGGTGTAGGGTTTCGATAGATCCCAAGAGACTGGTAATCCGAGATTCACTTTGTTACCCGCGAGGTTCTGCCTATTGCACTGGCCAACCCTCATAAACATTTATATGTACTCTGTGTACTAGAATTAATGAATTATCCCGTGGATTGTAGATCAATAAATCTATTTAAAGTGGAAAATATATATATTCGATTGTTCATGCTGTACAGTTTGAATGAGTAAGAAATATTTTATTGTTATCCTGTTTGTTTATTTGTGGTGGATATATTGCATAAAAATGTTAGTAAATTTTAATTTCATTCGACAATTCATTAAATAATTTAATGACAATAGTCTAATTTCATACATTATCTACAGATCGATTTCACATTAATAAAAAATTCAATTCTTATTTACACCCTAGAGATACATATGTACTACCACCATGCCCGACATCAATAACAACGACACGATAGGAAAAAAAATTAATTACGTTCATCTCTATTCATTTGCATCTATAATTAAATCTATTTAAAATATAATCGCCGTTTTATTAGGAAAAAAAATATTCAAATTAATTACCAATATATTGGTATATATATTTTATATGTATAGAGTATACGAAAGTCTACTTAAAGTATGTATCCCTGTCAAACGATCCTCAACTAATTATATTACCGAGTGATTAAATCACTGTGAGACCCCCATTGTTTGCATTCCGGATAGACTTTCCAACTTTGGAATTCTCTGGCATCACACAAGGACTCTTACACACACATATTATAGACAGGGGTGTATTTCATCTGCATCATGACGTAAATCCATCATGTATATATATACATATACACTCGTGCTCGAGGCTATACAATTGGTTATTGCACGTGCCAATGCGCAACCGAGCATCGCGGATTCCGTTTCACTATAAATTATTCACTTACATGTTTCTATGCATGTATGCATGTTTGTATATCATGTTCTTGATCTTTCTTGTTACAGAGGATTTATCTCTAAATTCGGTTTTGGGCAATCGAGTTTCAAATATTTTTTCATTGTTCTATTTAAAAACATATTTATCATCATGACCCGTCAATGAATAATTCGAACTCATGTTAGCACAATCTCAGAATATACAATAACTTCATTTTATCAGTATAGAATGTGATAAACCGTAAACAAGGACAATTGAAAAGTGCCAGCGGTGTCGCATAGTGAGAGTTATTGTACGTGGTGCGAAAACTGATGATACATTTCATAACAGGATATTCTCTTGTTTCAAAACGTCAAACGATCCGAAATTATAGCTTTATGATTTTCTAATATTGCGGAAAATATCGCCAAAAAATTTTACTTCTGAATTCATAGAATTATCAATTATACACATTTGAAAACGGGGTGATTCGATGTATTTGGTATAGACATGTTTTAAGTTGCTGGACACGATATATTTTACAAAGCTATTAATGAATCTCTAAAATTTTATGAATTTTATAATAACAAAGGAGTATATCTAATTATTTATTGGCTTGACAGAGAAAACATGTATCGCCACTTTTCGCGAACGGTCTGTTATTTATATTCTCCGACCATTGTAATTTTATAAAAATTTTTTTTTGATTTCGAAACAAAATGGGGGGCGCCATGGGTTAAACTCTTTTTTACAAATCCTTATCATGCCCCTTTTCGTTATATTCAAATATTATATAAATATTTTCGGAAACTGTGTTGAAAAATGTATGAAATAAAATACTCACCTTGTAAACTACTAAATTCTGCTTCGAGAACACTCACAACTACCTGTGATATATTATGTTATCGCGTCAATGCTACACATAGTAAAACTAAGAATTTATTATGAAATTTGTGCATATGACAGATAATTCCATCACTCGACCACTTTTCTCGGTAACCCCCAGCAGATTGTCAGCATTTACCGGTAATGAGTCTAACGTGTATGCTCGATTCTAATTAGTAAGTTCATATCACTTCGTACAGCCATTAATTTATCTTGCCCCACACCTCGTCCTGCCCCACCTTCCCCTAAACAGGAGAAAATACAAAGTTTTTGTTATTATTTTAACATCATAATTTTTAATGTGAAATTCTATCGGAATATATGGAAACAAAAACATTATAGTAACAGTTCGTCATACATTTTATCCATGTGCTTGCTCTTTATCGATTTAAATGTTGGTAATAAAATGATAGTATGTAATATTTTACATTGCATTAAAACTTTGACTACAGCAATTAATAATTGTCGCAGTCTAATGTTTATACCTAAACTCGCTCTTCCTCTTTGCTAAACTAGACATTTTTTTCTTTTGTATGCCCTCCATTCTGTGCTCTCTGGACCCCGTTGTTCCTTTCATGAACTCACACCATCATGTTGATATATACATATGTCTTCCTTTACATAGCATATATAATTATCTATATAGGGGAACGTGGGTGAATATCAACTACTTAAACGCTATTAATAATTTCAGCAAGTTACTTTTGTAATGAAATTCTCAAAATGATAAAATTACCTGTTCCCTTTGTCTACTATAAAGTTGTTTTGTTGATTTTCCAAAAAGACGAATGATTTTTTTAGAAGCTACATTTTAAGAAATACGTTAAAAATCAAGTAATATCGATGGGTAGGGTAATATCGACCATGATGGTGGGCAAAAACCGACCAAGCAGTAGTAATAGTTTTGAATATATTTACTTTTCATATTCCAATACTGGTTGGCTCCGACATCAACCACAAGTGTACATTGACGCATTGTCCGAAGTAGTACAATCAGCATGGGCTTAATGAAGTACGTTTAGTTTTTCAAATATATGTTGACGACATCTGAACTGATATTTTGTCATATAGTGTTTACATATGTTACACACTTAATTTGAAATAGCTACTACTAATGATATCATATTTAGTATAGGTGAATATCAAGTTGGGTAATCGAGACCAGCATGATAGATTTTACCCAAAACGAATACACTCAATCTTAAAGTTTTATTTTCGAGCAATATGAATTTGCAATACATCAGATTTAACTAAAATTACCGAGAAATATTCGATGTATACAAGCAACATAAAATTCAATACATCCCAAAAATACAAAACTGTCCTCACCTCATCAAAAGCAGCACAATTTTAATAGAAATGTTCAAGAAATGTCAAAAACTATCACCATGAACACACGAGGACTGATGACACTATTATAGCCTTATAAATTATGCACATTCGAGGCCATTTATTGGTGGCTCGGTACATGTTGTTCATATGGCGCGAAATTTATGAGATTTTACAATGATCAATTTTGCCTGACGGTCGATATTACCCCACGTTCCCTTATTTATATGGACATGTATGCATGTGTGTGTGGTATGTACTTGCTTGCGATAGCGGAGAAAATAATAAGATAAAAAAACGAGAAGAAAAAAATGGTATAGACGAAAAGAAAAAATGACGACGGTGGCGCAACGAAGGCGTCGACGGCCAAGCAGGCAAGTTACCGTACGAATGTGACGTATATATATATATTTATATGAAAAGAGAGATCGCAGGGGCGGTATGAAAAGGGAACGAGAGGGGTTCACGTAAGCCGCTTACGCCCGCCAAGCGGAGAGCGACTCCTCGCTAATTATTTATAGGACCCTCTCTCGTTATATACCACTCGCTTTCACTCGCGTCTCTCTTCAACTTCATCTCTCTCTTCCTTCCTATCTCGTCTATACCATTAGTTCACCTTCGTATATAGAAAGAGAATAAGCAATTCGAGCATATATATACTATATATACACCGCGCTGCTCATCGTTCTCCAACTATTATAACAGATCGACTTGAGAATGTATGTACATATATATATATATATATACATATAAAAGTGTATGTGGTACGCACGAGCACAGCTCTTGAAGATGTTTTCGATGTACCAATGGCGCTGGTGGGTTTGTTCTCTCTTTCGCCTTTCCTCACTCCCCTCGGCGCATGAGCCTTCGCTGTACTTCGTAACGTACCAACATACGTATAAGTACTGTCGTCATCTCTGCGCTCTATTTATGAATCATCCACCAATATAGCTCAATGAAACATGATAATTTATTGTTCAGACAATATCAATTTACAATGTAGTAGCTGAATTTTCATTTTTTTTTTTTTTGGTTCAGCCGGATTTAAGATGATGCCGGTCCTATTGCTTATACACACATATGCACAAACATACATACATTCACATATACACAAAAGTACAGAAAAAGAGTTTCAAATATGTAAGAATTTAATTGATAAAATACTAAGTAAACATACGATACTTCACCACCTGAAAAAAAAGTAAAAATCAGTATTTCTAAATTTTAGAAATAAAATATATTTTAATATATCGTTCATTATATGGAAAAATAATCTTCATTTTTCAATTTCATTATTTACCAAACGAATCTATATATATTATACATATATTTAATATATATACATGTATTTAACAAACTATGAGACTTATCGATCGTCCAGGTCGAAAGGGCACGAGAGGGTAAGTGAGGAGGATGAAATATAGGAAGTAAAAGAGAGAACGAGAGGCGGATGCAACATATCGTTCATATATATATATATATATATCCGTACATACATACATCCAGATATACATATATATTAGGTACTAGAGAGCGAGAAGTACGAGCGGAAACCGACGGTCCATTTTTTAGGATTACGAATGGCCCCGGGAAAATGGTCGATGAGAACAGGGCGCACGCGGGACGAAATGTTTGGATAGAGGTTATATATATATATGCGTGTGTATATCACATACACACACTGACAATGCACTCTCGTACACCCTTGACTTCCTGGCGGGGCATTCTCTGATCTTTCTACTCTTCCTCGTCTTTATATAGATATTCGTTTACTCTCTCACTGGATACAATATCTATTTCTCTCAGATTCTCAAAGTACCTGCGAGTCTGTTATTGAGAACCAAAATATCGTTATGAATTCAATTATGTTTGAAATGGTCAATGTAGTATAAGTATTATTAAATCTTATACGTTGGGAAATGTGATGATGCTTATATTTTTGCAGACGAGCTTATTTGTGTACGTATCTAGGCTTTAATGTATATGCCCTATGAAGAACTGACAATATCATTTTCCTTTTCATTTTCTATTTTAGTTTTTCTTTTTTTACAATATTCTCTTGACTTCCTGGTAAACTTGGCCGTAAAAAGCAAAAGGTTTTTATATATTCAATACATATATAGGTATAAAGAGCTGTGAATGAGAGAGAACAGCTAAAAAGATCAAAGGGAAATAAGGCTTCAGTGTGCACATTTGATATAAAAAGAGCGAGTTGGGGAAAAAGAAAGAGAGTGGATGCAAACTTACACTGTCGATCGGCTTGAATAGGGATTTTTCAATTGAATATTATCCCTTCTTCCATGTTTCACTATATCTAATTCTCCCTTTCATTCTCTCTTTGGGTATGACGACTGATTTGATTTTAACGCCAAGTTTAAAACAGCCCCGTATATATTGAGGTCATTAAGCAAATTCACAATAAAAAAGTAGATGATAAAAAAAAAGAAATGAATCGAAGCAAGAAAAAATGAGAAAGAGAAGAAATTGATAATCTAGTTGAGAATAAATGCGCAGAATGACATGATTGTGAGTATATATACTTTGATGTTACACCGAAAGCTATATCTTGTTATAAAGTCCGCTTCTTTATTATCAATTGTCAAAGAATTCAATAAAATAATTGGAAATAATTTTGGTGAAATAGTAGGCTTTGTCTCCTATCTAATCGCTGTCGCGACCTTCAGATGCTTCGGTCTTAATTCTAAACGCTATTACGATTGATGATAATATAAACATTAGTAAATATATATTGCAGAGTATACTTGAGATAAACATTTCTACAAGTTTTTGTTCATTTACTGAAGTTGAAGATACACAAAAATTAAAATTCTCTTGAGTTAGTAACTGTTAAAATTACCGTGGGATTACGAATGGACACATATGGATATTTTTTTCTCTTCTGTTACAAATCTTTAGAATAACGAAACTAGAAGATAACAAATTAAATTTAATGGGATTTAACCGATTATATACGTATTATTTTAATTATGTGATGTGAATTATGAGGTAATGCAGATATTTGCTCAATTTATATCAGGAGTGAACTTGAATTGGCCTTGCTAAATCAAAAATGAAATTGAAAAAATTGCCATCACTTTATTTATTAATCTTCAACTCAGACAAATTGACAGATGGCTGGAGCAGTTTGACAAGGTATTATTGTCTATTTTTTTCTCTCCTTCGAGATAGATTTTTAATAAAAAATTTATTATTTTTTTATACTAACCAAATAATATTTCAATCAATATACCAATACTTCTTTGTAAATTTATGATAATTAAAATTATAAATATTTATAATAACTCCTTCATTTTTCCAATATTGTCTTCATCACTCCATCATAAATTGGCTCCGTATACTATCTTTTGTTTCAGAAACTGTTTAATAAAATTTATCTAAAGTTGCTTACAACTTTCTGCCATTTTTCATTTTTTCTATCTCCTTCCAACTTCTTTACTCGGCTCACCTCAATCTCACCTTGTTTCCATGTTCTCAACACTAACTACTATATTCACGAACCTATCACGACTTTTTATGAATTCATTTTTTTTACACTACGTATATTGAAATATACAATAATTATTATATCATTACTTACTACATGTTATTATATTTATTTGGACTTTCATCAAATGCATTATACGTCTCAAATTACGCGAGCCATCATACGGCCACATTTCTCTATGTATTGGGACGATTTTTTGCTTCATGATTTAGAAGCAAAGTACCTAGTGGATCGCATTAATTATTTCATCCACTTCTTTATCGACTTGCCCATCATAATAAATTAATAATTTGTTGATGTACACCAAGATAATGTGTAATACCTACTTTCCCTCAACATTTGAAACACGCTTTACCAATGAATTGGAATTTGCAATTGGATATGTTTAATGGAGGTATCGTATTATTGAACACGCGAATTTATATAGTGAAAATGTAGAGAAATAGCGGCATCAGGGTGTACTTTGCAAAGGATAGATAGGTATAAGTCTGAGCTTAGCACGGTGACACAGTGAGCAGAACCAAGCCGCGTAAGCCCACGGAAGGCCCTTCCTCTCTCTCTCTCACACACTCGGTTGCTCACTCTCAGAATTGTTATAATGGGATCCGGCTAAACGCAAGCCGATTTTAACTCTTTGTCGCGGCATACGACCAAGTTCAAGGTTGCATTGTCTTGGTAAATATATATATATATATGTATATTTATATATGTAAGTATATAAACTCGAGTAGGGTACGAGGACATTGTCACTTGCATAGTTGAATGCGACGATTGTTTATATTGGTTCTAGGAATTCACTACACAGACGCCCTTCCCAGAATTGTTCATTCAGAAATTAATGTCGAGAATATTTTTCAAATTTATTTCTGATATTGTCTTTTTTATTCATTTTATGTATCTATTTATTTGGTAACTTTCGCTAACAATCGCAACATTAATGGCGTACTACTTTTTCTCTTCCATATTTATTATAAACTGATCGTTATAGAAATTGGAATTACTTGGAAAGCTCACATTGTTCTGGTCCTCCCTACTTGACAATTTAGAAGAACTTGAATGGTATTATTTATTATTACGATATGTAAGCAATTATAGACTTATATAATAGGTTCAAAATTATTGAATTTTGAGCTGTTTAAAAATATAAAATATTCATAAAAAGTATGATAATAAAACTATTATTGTCATTGATCACTCTAATTATTCTTCGAACCTCTGTGTTACCATGTCAATTATCCCGGTGTTTATAATATTATATTTTCTCATCAAATTTTTTTCTCCTATCAATTTATTCATCATCATTAAATTCACAAATGTTTGAAGAATTTTATCAGATGAAATGCACGAGATATCACTCGATGATCAATGGATACGAACACAATACTTAGGGTGATATCAATCCCCATTGCAAACGATAATAGTGAGAGTGAGAGTGAGAGAAAGAAGGTGAGAGAGAGTAATGTTTTGGATCGATAAATGACTGAATACCAAACTCGTTATGAACTAAATATGTACAAGTATATTTTAATAAAAGGACGACAAAAGGGAAGATTACAACCCGATGGAAAAAAAAAAAATGAATAGGCAGAGATGCCGAATCTGTCCAATTAGTGAAAGCACGATTTGGTCCACGTCAAACTATCTTCTGTTCTTTTTGATCCATCAACGCTTTACGCCTGTTAATCCAAACATATATACCCAACACACGTCCCTGCATTTATATATACAGCGAATTCATATACACACAGAGACATTTTTATCCGCTTTTCATAGCTGCATTAAAATGTATAATCCTTACATGCTCACCAATTTGTCTTTGTTTCTCAGTATTCTATGTTTTCTATATAGATATATATGTATATGGATGATACACATGCTTAAATCGCTAACAAATTGTTCTAAACGTCCAAAGCTTCATTACGGTTCATGCAATCCAAATGGTATAATTATAGCGATTAATCATTTACATCATGCTGTATACAAATATCATATTTGTGATGTTTTCATTCAGTCCATTTTCAGATCATGCAAATCTTATTAAACGGAATATGACATTAGATCGATAGGCAACTTATTGAAAACCTGTTCAATAAATGATTCGATGCAACCAATCTTAAAATATCTTTTTATCACATTGTATTTTGTAGTCGGGAATGCAAACAGAGATAAGAATTTCAGAAACATCTATTTGTTTTCATACACTTCTTTATGAATAATGGATGAAGCTGTGAATATGCCAATAAGTTCAAGTGACCCTACTGATGATAATGAATTTGACAGTGATAGTGAATAAAAATCAAGTAAACACGATAGACATATTATATAATATGGAAATATTGAAAAGAGAAAAAAAAATGTTTATCATTTTAAATACAATTCATGATGTTCATTGATGTTTATAATGAAATGATTTCAATTATTTTTGAGATTTTTCATTAGGATTACAATAATATCACAACTATTTATTATTATTTATTATGCAATATAGGTGTATGATTAATTGCTATTGAAAATATGTCGTCCCGTTAGTCAGATTCCCAATCGTTGTGAACATCTTCCAACTATCCATATTCAACAAAGTCACGAATTATTTGGAGACCAATACGAAATAACATTTCATACAACAAAACATATATAATAGATATAGGTATAATGATAATGGAATATTCAATATTCACATATCTAAACTACGAAGAATTCTATGAAGTGGAAATAGTTCAGCTATTGGCGTTGAAAAATTATAAAAAATAAAAAATTTTATTCGATGTTAGCCATGCAATTTGTTGTACAGAGTTGGAAAATGCGCAAGCATTTTCAAACATTTGCAGAGAAATTTTTATGTTAAAGGTTCTACTTAAAGAGCAACATAATCAAATTTATTCTACTTTGACATAAATATATAAGACATTAGATTTCAAAATGAATAAAGAAATTTATTGAATTAAAGAAAAATATATTCAATTTATAGATGATTTATTTCTATTTAATAAATTATTTCGACGATTATGCTGACTTTGTATACAGAGATTTATTCACTATAACAATAGTCTTTTGGTTGAGATTTTATGCAACTCTCAGTTTTGTATTTGTCGATATATTTATTTGCATGTAAACAGTTATTATTGTCATAGATCATTCATGCGCCCAGACAAAAAATAAAAATTAAAACTGTGTTATTGATCCACAAAATATTTCTACCCTTATTTCATGCATACAAATACACACGTCCACATCTAATCATTGCACGTGAAATTCGTTACAGATATTGGAGTCTATTAGTATAATTGATAGCTCCAGGATATGAAATCAATTTAATTAACAGACGTTAAATGCGAGATGATCTCAGTACTTTTACACTCACCTGTAAATCCTCGTCAAGTAATTGGTAGTTTGCCCGAAAGGCAATTTCGACAATATCAAAATGAAGGACTTGACTCCTATTCATGAATGTTGATTTATTCTAAGTGACGAAAAAGACTGAAATGAATAAATAAAAATAAGTGGAATAAAAAAGCAGTGACATTCCATGATACGCGGACGTTCTATTTCTGTTTCCTTTTTTTAAATTTATGTAGAAATATATGTGTGTATATGCATACGTATGTCCCCGATGATAATTTGCATTTTATTTCAATAATTTTGCATTTGCATTATTTTATTCACTTAATTACAAATAAACTAAATTATTCATATTTTTGTGTGTATGGAACTCGCGATACACAATTGTTAAATATATACGTATGAGGAGTATTGCACACTACCTTACTCACCTTACTTACATTTTTGTATGAAACAAAAATTATGTTTTTAGCAAGAATCTAAAGAAAAATTGGTCCATTGAATTAACCATTTTCTAAATTATTATGAAATACTTCGTATATATGTACATCTTGAAATTGGTTATTCACCGAAATTATACTGCAGCAATTAAAAATTTATCATCTTATTATTTGGAAGTCACTAAATAATTACCAATAATACACATTGTTTGTTTTTGTATAATTTTTTTTTATTTCATTAATTTTCTTAAAGGATTTGTGTATACGAAATATACACTCACCATTACTATATTATACGTCACGCACATAATGTTCTCTCAATTCTCTTTTATTTATTTTGTTTAATTTCTCTTTTAATGGCTAACCATTTTTCCATCTGTTTCTAATTTAATAATTACTATTATACTATATCTTAATTCAACATATTGTGTACAGTTTTACATAATTTTTTTCACATTACACAGTATCATCACGATAGTTAATATACTTAAAGTAATAATCGCTTTATTGTTTGGAAGAAGGTATTTTATGCAATGAATTTCGTTACACCTTTCTCAATTTATCCAATCCTGCGATTGTGGCGGTAGAATAAATGCACATAATTGTCACAACACTTGTGACATATAATTATTTATATGTATATTTAGATGTATTCATTTAATTTAATTAATACGTCATTGTTTCGATTCATCCAATCATTTCGTCGTATTCCCATACATTTTCACATTTTTTTTATTTAGACTGACTCTCTTCCTCATTCTTAATTCATAATTTTTTTTACACCATACTAAGATATATATTTACACATTTCGGCAGCCGGCCGCTTTTTGATATGGATAGCAATCAATGCATTCATTGAGAGCAATTATAATGTAATATATATATGAATACATATTATTGATAATTTTAATGAAGAAAAAAAAGATGGCAGTATAGAGTATATGATAATCAAATTTCATTCAATCGAAATAGAGAAGAAATAATAAATTCACGCAAAAGTAGAAATATACGTTTGATGTCCGAGTAGATATACAGAACATTTGTCATCTATTTACTTAAATTTTTTTTCATATTTTTTTTTATTTTTGCACGTAAATAATCACGTCTGTGCATTTGATTAGCGTTATCGCAACCTGATAGTAGAGTTTGTCTTGATAGAAAAATTTTCAAGTCAGTTTCAAAAAAAAAAAAAAAACTGAAAATATTAAATAAAATAATGCTGTTGTTTTTATTTTTTGTGTATTAGAAAGATTGAAGTTTGGATTCGCTATTATTATACACACTATCTTACTTCATCTATGTATATTCATATGGAGGATATATCACAGGATGATGCCAACGTCTGACGTCAACTCCTGGGTATTGTTGAGAAGTTTCGTTTTTATGAGAATATCATATGAAATAAAAGAAAAAAATTGTCTGTTCTACAAAAATCTTCTTGGAGGATAACTTTATTTTCAAGATAATCAAGAATGTAGTCAACTTGGAAAAGGATATATAATTCAAGCTCTAACAATTTTATGATTAATAGAATTACCGCCTGCGATTCATTCATTGTTGAAAATTGGTAAATAGCTCCACAGACACCAAAGATTCAAGTAGTCACGGCACGTATTTAGTATGGCACAAATGTAAATGGCGCCGCAAAACTAATAACGATACTCTCGGGTTCGCCAAAATTCTCCAATCAACATTTCATAACATTTTCTTTGAAATAAATTCGTACGATTGAACGAATAAACCAAATTAATAATAATAAATAATACAAAAATTATTGCTCACTCATCGCTATCAAAATGAGATTCCTCACAAAATCGAAAGCTCTCAATAAAATTGTCGCCAATATTATTGAGACGCTACACCATTGCCTGATATTTTTGCTCCGGTAAAATGTAAGTGTCTGAAGAATCACCAGGTGAAGACGCGGACATATCATTAACTGCTGAATTTAAATGATGATGGCTTGTCAAATGCGACATTGACGATGTCAATGTCATATTATGATGATATTGTGGGTGGTGATGATGATGATGATAATTACTTTGTGGGCTGTGATGCATATGTGATAATTGCGTTTGATAATAATCACCAGAAGCATAAGGATTCTGATAACTATTATATGTTTGACCAGGATAGCATTGACTTGCATTAACTGAACCCGGTGACGCCGAACTCCATGGAAAACCATAATCACCATGATGAATTTGATTCATACCCGCCGGATATGAGGATGGTGGTAATTGAGTTGAACCGGGTGTTAATGGTGGCGATGGTGTTGTTAATACGCTGCTAGCACCACTGCCAGCCGTCGGCGTTGTACCAAGTCGTGGATATGTTGTCGATGTTGATGTAATTAATGGTGAATTTGATGCTGGTGCTTCTTTGCCACGTGGCGGTGATGCTGGTGATGTGCGTCTGTTCGTAGACGTTGTATTCGATAAAATTTTGCTCGAATTGTTTTGAGGTTGCGTCGTACGCGGTGATGCTTTTGGTGTTGATGCTTGTTGTTGTTGTTGCTGATGCTGCTGTTGTTGTTGTTGTTGTTGCTGCTGTTGCTGTTGCTGCTGCTGTTGATGTTGGCCCTGTTGCTGTTGTTGCTGCTGCTGCTGCTGCCTACACTTTGCACGACGGTTCTTGAACCATACCTTTAAAAAATAGAACCAACACACATGAAAAGATTAAATTTAATATTCCTGTGCAAATGTTATTTGACACAAAATGAGTATAGATAGAAGAAAAGAATATATATCTATATATATAATAGATATTTACATTGTTTGACTTAATAAAAGCAACGGGAACAATATATAATTTAACTAATTTACAAAATTCCAAAGTTATTTTCACTAAATAAAACGGTCTAATTCTCTCCACACCCAGTATTGTATCTCTTGCAGAAGGTGAACAAAAAAAAATATATGTTCTTTGACGAAATATATATGCACATAGACTGTTGTGGATGTATATATATACCTCAAGTTAATCGGCGCAATGGGAAAATAATCGCGGGCGGATGGGCGTAACATTTCATTGAATCTCGACAATAATAACCTACACGGGTGGGAAAGAATAAAAGTTTCGAAAGGGAGACATCAGGGGTTGGATAAACCGAGAGACCAAGGGGAAATAAAAAAAAATTGAAAGAGAGCGAACGAGTGATGCGAAAAGAGAAAAAACGATAGTGTACGTATCCGTGTGTGTGTTTGTGCGTGTGTGCCTATGTGAGGGTAAGAATTACACTAGTATAAGTATGGGTACAGTCTCGACGAACGACGGGTCATACATATACGTGCGGTGGCGTTACTGTAACAACAAACAGACGTGCCCCCTGTGCTCTGTCGTCTATGTATCCCTCAACACATTTTGTTCGCCGTGCTTTTTGAGTGTGTGACATGATGGCAATCCACACATGACACATACGTACATGCACACAAACTCTATAAATGTATATATCTAGAGATGGTTGTATTGAGCTTGATAGTGATGCGAGAGCAATGCAGGAAGAAAAAGATATTGTGTTCCCCTCCCTGTGCCGCAACTATGTAAGCACCCATATATATACGGCAATGCACACACACACACACACACACACACACACATACACATACACTATAAGTATAATCCCCGTACAATGTGGCCAGGGGTGCGATCTATGAATCTATGCAGTGCCTTTAAAACCAGATCCATTCTCTATTATTGTTATTAGCCATATATAAAGCATCATTGATGGGAGAATTCGTCACCTATACCTACTATTATTATTTCATTTTTTTTTTTTCTAATCTTTCATCTCGCCCGATATAAATGTCTATATGTTTAAATAATACGAAATAATATTTCGATGTTTATTCTCAGTGTTGATGAGAAGAATTCAAATTTTTCTCTTTCTATTAAAACTTTTAATTTAATTATTTGTTTAAAAAATAAATATGTATATATTTGGAGACAAAGTGTGAATTGGGCAAATGCGAGTGAGGTATCCGACCGCAAAAGAAACGATGATAGGGGAGAACGGCCTCCCCATTGAAGAGACAGCCCATTACCACCGTGTGTTTATCTAGTGACACCCCTCGCGCCAAGTAAACTGAAAGCCATATTACCAAACTCTCATCAGGAGCGCAAGCCAGTCTGAAAAGTAACCTATAACCGCCCGCGGCGTGACTCTTCTTATGTATATATATATATATATATATGAAGATCCCGGCATAACGTTCCCCATATTTTTCATCACTCACTCATCTTTCTCGCTCTATCATACCTCTCTGGCTTTTATACCAAGGTGCAAATTGCACCACCATCTGGTTTACATCTACGCAAACTTACGTTCCTCCTCTCACTCACGTATTTATCCTCTCCCTCTCTCACTCTTTCCCTCTCTTTCTCTTGTTTGATCGGTCATCTTTTTCTTTCTCACATGTATGGCGCCCCAATCGCACACGTTCAACATCACCAGCTGCGTTGACATTATTATGACAAATATGTTTGCCTTTATTTGTATTATCACACTGGCGCGAAATACAAATGTACATTGCTCAATGCAATCTATATGTATATATAATGATATATCTTGTTTTATTATATATATGTATTTATATAGAAACATCTGACAATATATGTTGAATTAAAATGAAAGAATAACGATATAGGTATTGTCAATAACCAAATGGAAGAATAGAATAATCACAATAATTCAATCAAAAATTTTTACTTGAAAATAAACGTATATAATCATTTTATGTATTTACTGTTCCGACTTTTCATTTTCTTTCGTGTGAACGAAAAAAAATATATTACAACGTTATACATGTAAACGTGTACATATATACATATATGGAGTAATTTTTTTTTTTCAAATTTAATCTCGCGTCGATCACTTTTTTCTCACATGAATTGATCGCGCGGGTGCACGCATACACATAAATGTCTATATCCTTTCTATTAAAAAATTTTTTTTTCTACATTGGCGATGCAGCTGCGGCTTTCTCGCGCATCGCTGTCGATTCGACGTCGAGACGAGAGGCAGAGCAGTGCGAGTATTGAAATAAAAAAAAAATGGAGGGCTATAATCCACGAACAAATTGTCAGAATACGCCGGTCGTAACGCTTCCGCCGTTGTCATCTCTCTTTCTCTCTTTCTCTCTTCTTCACTCTTCCACACCGGCCTCAACACCACCAACCCCTCGATATTATTGGTTGCACGTTGACACAGAAATACATGCTACATATATTATACACATAGAGGTATACAGCTTGCGTATACACACGCACCCTTACGCCAATGTGTATAATATAGAGGTATAACTGGGTGGGATATATGGGGTAGATATTCCCTCTCGTTCTCTTTGCACTCACATATATATATATATACACCCCTTTCTAGTTTCTCATTGCCATTCACATCGGCTTAACTGTGCGCGCTGAAAACTCGGGGGTTGTGAATCTCCTTGCTTTTGTCCGTATTGCATATACGATAGCCAAAGAGAGCCTCGACGTTCTTGCGAAGATTTTAATCCCCCCCGCGAGGGGAAAATATCGCTTGCCCTTTCTAGCTTTACTCTCTTTGTCCTCTGCTCTCTTGTTCTTTCTTTGTCTATCACTCTGAGTTTCTGCTCATGTGTTATGTCTACATTGTGAAAATGGCGAGAGTAGAGGGCAGGGTAGTTGAAAAGGAGGGTAAATTTTATCATTATGAAGAAAATGAAGAAAATGAAAAAAGTGGAAAAAAATATTGGGGAAAAAATGTTTCTGTTCATTTCTTGATTTTTTCAAACGGCTTTTGTTTTTCAAGGAGCAATATCTGTATGAAAGAACTATGCATTTTTCTCTAAGTCGGTGACTAAGAAAATGAGATGAGAAATAAATTTGAAAATCTTGTGAGCTATTTTTAAAGTAAATTGGAGATTTTGTATTGCATTTTATTACATTGAAAGTTGTGAAATATTCAATTTCGATTTAGAATTTGAATTTACTATTGAATAAAACATTCATATCAATTATTGCACTGACTCAATGCTGTGGCTGTAGTTTATTCGCAAATTCATGTTTTTGGTAGAAAAAAATATAGATACTTCTCGCATTTTACAATTCATTTGTTTATGAAATGCACTATTTTTAAAATTGATGAGAATCAAAATAATTGGAAAATATGCATATGTTCATTGTGACTTTAAAACTTTACGAAACGAGTTTAAAAAAGTATTAAAGTTTAAACTCAAAAAAATGTGCTTTTATCGTTGTGCTCACTAATTTTGTTTTCCAAACAAAAGTACATAATAATATGACAATAAAGTAGTAAAACTGTGATATTTCTTATTGGTTGCAGCTTTTGACTTTTTCGATTATTACAATAATTATTATTCAATTATCAGTCAGTCAAGTCATAGTGCAACAATATAAAAATGTATAAAGTATTTTATACTAATTTCGCCACTTATAATTCAGCAAAATCTATTCATTATTTCAATACAACAGTTTTCTTCCGGTTCTTTGCTTGAATCTGAAAATTATTTTCGTTGATGAAATATTATTTTTTCAACTCCTAATAATCCTGCAATAAAACGCTAATCACTACTAGTGACATTTTCACTGAGATTTTTTCAGAAATTAATGAATAATTCTATCACTATAATTATTTTATTACAAAATTTCAAGCAAAATATTACAAATGCAATTTCCTTTATAATTGTAATATATACATATATGCAATCACGTATTAAAAATGGAAGGAAATACAGTTGAAAAGCGTGTTATAGGAAAGTGCATGAAAAGGGATATGTAATGACAGTAGTAAACTATAGAGAAAAATGTCTCCTACATTGACGCATTATCTCCCGTTGCGAATGGAGATGTTACGAGAACCGCAATAAAAGCGTCAACGAGGCTGCTCTTGGCAACATCTATCAACGCCTCATCCAGTGCACAATAGATGGCAAGGGAGAGTTAGCCAAAGAGAGACAATGAAAGGCGTACGAACACAAGGGAGAAAATGAGGAATATAGTGAGAGAGAAACCGAGGGAGAGCACAACTTGAGGGAGAATGTGACTTGTGTAAATACCTCAAATCTCAACTGTGCTTGCGAGAGCACGAAGCTTTTTCGGTGTGATCCCATATCCCCTTCTGAGTTGACAATGTGTAGTGACTTTGGACGATACGTAATTTATTATAGTGAAACTGCCATCATTCTTATTTCGGGAAAATAAATCGTTGTGTGATACTACTTAGAATTAATAGAGGATTCGTGGCTGACTAATGAATACCGCAACTACTTTCACAATGTTTATCCCTTTGGCGAGGTATTTCTTTTTTTGGTGCGATGAATATATTTATTTGGATATATTTATTTCATTATATTGATACTACTGCTTATTATGCGGTTTGTTAGAGTTGAAAATATCGTTATTGAGACGACAGTATATTTTTGTTTAGTTAAGGTATAGTTGTGAGCATGAATGCAGTTTCTTAAGTACTTTTTCAAATATTAATAACTGCGTTTTATGCACAGTTGTATACTCAAACCGGTGAAAGAATGCACGTCGGGTTAAGAATGTACCTTCGGCTTTCATTCTCTTTCGCCACATCAACATTCGTGACAATGATGTAATTAAAATAGTCGATTCAACGTATGCACCGCAATCGCAATGCATGCCAATAATTAACAATGAATACTTTTTGCTTTCCCATTCACCCGGTAAGAGTATCAGAAGGTATGTCATTCAGAGTTCATCAAATTATTCATATAGCAATTAACGCGAAAATCATATATTTTTCATTATATACCCTATCTCATACAGATAAATAACTTAACTTTGGTACCGTCATGTGGCCAGTCAAAATACTAAAAGGAAGTGAAGTTTGCCAGCAAATACCTACAGTGTATTGTTTCTCTGGTATGATTAAATATATATATATGTATATAATCAAGGCAGAAAGGCACATATTTATTCATTTATGCTAACGCTGTGATTTTTAGTTCGAGTATATAATCTAATTTACTCTCTTTTTTCTCATTTTGATAGTCATATTTTTACAAATATTCATATGAAATTGTACTATAAGTGATAGGAAAAATTGGTAAGAGGTGAGTGAGTCGAAATACAATAAAATATATCAGTACTACTACCATTACTATACAAGATGTAAGATATTAGCAATTGTTGAAAGTAATAATTTCTTTTAGAATTTATGGGTAAATTGCATATAAAATTATTGTCTGAAGAAATTTTATAATTACCTGTACTCTGGACTCCGGCAAGTTGATCTTCATCGCCACCTCTTCTCTCATGAAAATATCTGGATATCTCGTTTTGGTGAAGAGACCTTCGAGAACATCCAATTGCGCTCTGCTAAATGTCGTGCGTTCTCTTCTCTGTTTTCGTTGCGTAACCCCTGCGATTACACACAAAAAACAATCGAATAAATATATAAAATAAAATTAACAAAACAAATAAACACCTATCAATTAATTGTATCATGTAAAAGAATTTGTTTCAATGAAATATCTTACAATATATTTCTAATATTGCAATAGTAAAATAATTTTATACTCGAAAACATGTATATACATATATATAAAAGGTTGGTCCGAATAACGATAAGAGTCAATTTTTGGTGAATAATAAAATAATAGCGCCATCTTGTACCTTGTACCAAACATAATTCAACTATTATTAACTCACGCAAAGAAAAGTCGTAGTCCCCGAGTAAACAACGTAAATACATTGACACTTTAAAATGAAAATGTGAATACTGATAAAGTAGAAAAATCGGACTCTGATCGTTATTCCGGCCGACCCTTTATATATATATTTAAACAAATGTTATATAGGAAATCAGCATTCACTTTTCCAAGAAAGTACCAATCACAATTTCAATCAAATAATATAACTTGCTTCATTTGTTATCAAAAATGAAACTTTTTCCGTGTGATAAAACATGGAATCCGTTGATTTCACTTTACTTTTTGAATTCCTCAAATACTTTCCAATAAAATACTGTCTAGTAGGTATCAATTATATTTCTAATTAAAAAAAAACAGATGAAACCTGTATATTGGTCTAATGATATTCTTCAACAATTCCGAAACGAAAGTTACAGAACATTGTGTCTACTGTGGTTATGTATAATTGAAAATTTTAATGGAGAGTGAGTGAGTCAATATAAATATTTATGTTTATGTATAATAATATAAAGAAAGTGCACATTGTGAGGGATGGATAGATTGTGGGCGAGGGTGCGGAAAAAGCATTGCGAAAACGCGATAGTGTAATTTTGAGGAGCAACCAAGTCCCTTTTGACTCCTCCACCTTTCGTTTTAGTACTCCACCCTGATGATGACCCACCGTTGTCGACGAACCTCACACTCACTACTCTGACTCGTTTCGGGACCCACGTAATCCGCTTAAGAGGAAAAGGGGACAATACGTAGAACAGCCAGGAGAAATGAAGACAAAGAGGGAAAGAGAAACCAACATATATTCTATAGTATATCAGGGTAAGAGAGAGATAGAATATACCGACAAACATCCGGAGATGCTCCATCATTGACGTGGCTATCACCAACGCAACCTAGTTGCCCTTCACAAATATAGAGGTGATACAAACACGAGCTCCATTATCCATCAAATTTCAAAATGGTAAGTGAAAAAAGTGAAATAAACGTTTCAAAAAAAAAAAATTTTAACAGATAACAAAATAATAAAAGAAAATTATTCGGATGGTATGAAAACATGAAACCAATGAGTAGTAGTAGAATTAATAATAGTGTGTTATATAATAGTGGGGAGTATGTTTTCTCTTATGATATGTCGCACACATACAGCCAAACATAATATTTATTGCAATAGTTTTTTCAATGATTTTGTTCATTTTTTATTGGATAAAAATTGATAATAATGTATCCACCTCGATCGTAGCAAGATCAAATGAAAATAAGGAACTGAAGAAGAATAAACATAAGAAATACGCAAAGCGCAACTATAAAATCCTAACACTTATTAAATGATTGCAAACAAAAAAAAAATACTACTCGATGGATGAAGTATATCGCAAGCATTCACGAATATTTCCTACCTGGAATCGTGATTTCTTCATCCACCGTTTCATGTGACGCATTTCAAAATCAAGTTCAAAAATACCGTCATTCGATCACTGCGTCAAATATCATAACGGTCGATATTGTCTGAAATTCAACTTTGTGCTATTTAACATCTACAAAACATAACTGTACAGATATCGGCACTTCGACTTTCTGATTCTGTCTGGTGGAAACAATATTTATATTCATTACATACAAATCATGCCATTTACTAAAATGAAAAGTAATTAATACATTTACTAATTATTCATGGTTGTTAATTAGTAAAGTAAAATGGTTAAAACCACATGGAGAAGTTTTCTATGAATGAAAATAAAACGGTAGAGGAAAAATTCATACAAAAGATAATACAATATGGAGGAAACATATTAGTGACAATAAATACGAAGATTATATATACCTTTCATATATATATATATGTCGCAGTGAAATGACAAAATATAGGATTTGATCAAATCCCTAAAGTTAGATGATTAAGTCTCTAATTTAAACAGTACATGAATTGATCATCTACCTAGGTATCCGATCGAATTTATATTCCGTTATTTCATTCCGATATATATATACATATATATTGAAAATAAATTAAATGAGAAGCGAATCGAATGCCAAACCAATGCTTTCGATCAACCAAAACGCGTGACCAAAGTATTATTCATATACACGTATACACAGTGTCACCTTTCTAAGCGATTCACTCAAATATATTTGAATAACTTTCGGATTTCGAGAAAAGGTTAAGCGGAACTTCTGTAGAGTTTCAACGGAGATCGGTAGAGTAATCAATATTTACTTCATAAACATTAGCTTCTAGAAAAATGCACTCAAATTTTTTCAACAAATTTATTGTAATGATACAATATTTTTTAATTAATATGAATATAATTGAAGTCTGCCTTGATATTAGAAACATGACATTTTACTATATTATTTTTGCATTGTATAAAAATTTATGGAATGCTACGGCAAATTGTGTACTTTATAGTAGTTTTTGCGCGAGAACTATTCAAGACAAAACTTTTGATTCCACTGGATGTTGTCAACATCATTTCAAGTTGTTATTCAAACACATTTTTTCCGAAAATCCATATTTTTTGAAATATATGAGTGGATGATCGGAAAAGGGACACTCGGTATATACTATATATATATGTCGAATATATCCGATATACATATTACCCATGTATATGTACTCATACACACACATACGCCAATGTACAAAATACACAGTGGAGGCGTTGGTCGGGAATACAACGGCAATGTTTACGGGTCGATCGATGCTCCCGGGTTTTGCGGCCATGTTGGTCTATCGCCTTCTCTTCCCTCTTTCACTCATTTCTCTTCAACCTTTCGGTGCTCCCTCAATATTATTCTCTTTTTCGCCCTCTACATCTCCATTTCACTCCTGCTACATTTATTTCATGTCCTCCTCTTTCACGGCATCACAAAAAAAGAAAAAGAAATAAAAGGTATATACTTGTATTTATATATGAGGGTGACAAAGAGGTAAGAGTTATACTCGACCGCAGCGGGATAGTCTTCGTCCGCAGAGAAAGATGAGAAAAAGAAGAGACAGGAGTGGCTGCAGATGTGTTCGAATGTTTTTTTTCATTTTGTCGTTTTTCTTTTGTTTCCAAGCATCACGAGTTTCGGTCCGTTTCGTTGAAGCGCCACGGGCATCGCTTCAAGTCCACTGCATACATGTTACATACACAACACACTTAAGGCCTTTTGGATATGATTTTATTCGTTGTATTTGGGTCTGTATATGTGCGACAAAGAATCGAGCGCGCGCATGGATTGATTTTACCATCTATAGGATCGCGACTAACGAACTTGTCGAGTGGGTCGCACAGTAGTATTCTCAAGAGAGAAAGAGTAAAACGATCGTTTGATGTTGGAGAAAAAGAAAAGAAGAAGTAAATCCGCAGTCAGATTGTTCAAGATATAATAAAGAAAAGGGTAATACACCATTTTTTCTTGTTCCTTTTATTCTTTTCTTCTTTTCCTATTTGCCTTCGGCCGTTCTCTCTTTATCCATCTTTTTTTTTTTTAATACACTACCAATTGTATGGGTGGGATTTGTGCTGGGCGCGATTCTTTAACTACTATCTACTCATCGGATCTATGATCGCTATATATATATATATATATATATATCGTTTTTAAAAGAATTATTTTCTTCATGTCAATTCTCGTTGACTGATTGCCCGCGCGTGGGTCGTCGGTATGTTTATGGATGGTAATACATGTATAAGTAATTTGTTTGTCATTTTCTCTTTGACAATTGTAAATCCTAAATAATACCTATAGAAACTGCAAATCGCATAATATGAGAGATTTGAAAAAGGAAGTTCGAATGAAAGTGAGAGAATAATATAGAAGTAAATGAATGTTTATTGAATTTTTGATGAATAAAAACGCAAAAATCGAAATGCCAATTAAGATACTGCTGCTGCGAAAATAAAACATGACGAATGAATATAATTCAACATGACAATATTACCGAATTAAAATTAGTAAATATTGAAAGCATATAATTTACATCACTAAATCATTGAATAATAATTCAAGATCTTTAATTTTCAATACGTGCGAACATCCAATTCATGGCACAAAATGATGAGACCCTCTTTACCGATATGAAATAAGCGGAACAAATGGCAAAAGTATATATATTGTAAACATATACGAATACATCACAAAAATGTATATGTATAAATATGCGGATGATTGTAGAACGCGACTTCTCACTTTCCGGACCCTAATGGCATGGCAAACACCCGCTGGGTATAACCAGTGGAGTATGATTCGATTTATTATCGTCGACGCGTGCTGAGGCTGATGGTAAACACTAAGGGGTTGGACTGCTTTCTCTCTCTCTCTCTCTCTCTCTCTGTCTCACCCTCAATCTCTCACTTTCTTCAGCTCATTGGCCCGCAACGAGATCAGTCGCGACCCCAATATCGAATCCGTTTTTCCATTTATTGAATTCTTTTTCATTCTTTGTGCCGCTGTATTCTGATGGCAAATTTAACAAAATCTCTGCAGCTTTTAGACTATAAATTTGCGTGTCATTCGATCACACCCGTCGTTAAATTGAGAAACGAAAATTTATAGGCGCGGTGTGCACGCGCGGTAAAGTCAAATGAACTTCAAAATGTAATCGGTTGAAAGTTGAATTTTTTTCCTGCTTTCTCCATTCATCTCTTTTATACGTGTGTATAATTATACATTTTTAATTCATTATGTTGAAAAATAAATATCGATACTATGTACGAAAAAAAAAAGGAAATGGTTGTTGGAAGAAATAGTATTGAATTAAATTAACTGAATACTAATTAAATTTATAGCAAAGATATGCACTATTGCTCATATGGAGGGAAAAAAAATAAAACAATCATTCATAATTTATTATATTGAATATATTGTAAATAATTTAGGAATTATCTTCTTCCTTTGATATTTATTCAATTGATTCGGATAATAGGTAATATCATATCTAGCTAATAACAGATAGATAACGATAATTAGCCTCAAACTTTTGCCCAATTTAACAAAATAATTATTTATGTTATTTGTATCAAGGTCAATCAAATTTTTTTTGTAACAATACAGGTTAACAAATGCCATCACATTAAAGATTCACTGTCAAATTTCCGTTGTATATACCATCTTCCTCTCTGTTTATACCGTCGTCCTTTCCGTTGTATATACAAGGTTGCCCATATTCGAAGCGCCCATCAGGCAACACTGTAACTTTCGACAGCGAAGTCAAATCGACTAATGACATACCGCGTTTGAAGTGTCATTCGAAGCAGATTTTTACCATGGAACACTACACGTCACGCGAACGCTCTAAAATTGTTGAAATTTACATTCAACAAAACAAGTCAATAGTGAAAACTCAACGTGCTTTTAAAAAAATAAATAAAGTAAAAAGTGCGCCTTCCAAGAAAACAATTTATCCTTTGTATGAAAGATTTACAACTGGTGATGCTCTTGCTAACACAAAGAGGCCAAATAAAAAGCGACCGAGGCGATCGAATGAGAATATTGCAGCCGTACGAGCCAGTGTTGAGCAGTCACCAACAACATACCAAAAACGCCGTTCTCAGCAGCTCGGCATTCCCCGATCCAGTTTACAACGCATTTTACGTGTTGATTTGCATTTGTTTCCGTACAAGATTCTATTGACACAAAAATTGTTGCCTACCGATGAGCCACGTCGATTGAAATGGGCTCAACGAGGCATCGAAATGGACGAAGAAGACGAGCAATTTTGGCATAAAATTATCATGACCGATGAAGCTCATTTTCAGTTGAACGGAACGATAAACAAACAAAATTACCGTATTTATGCCACTGAAAATCCACAAGAGATTCAAAAGGTATCTCTTCACGATGCAGGGATCACCATTTGATGCGTAGTTTGTGCTAAAATGGTCATTGGACCGTTCTTTTTTGAAGATGATAATGGCCACACGGTTACTGTCAATCAGGACCGTTATCGCAATATGATAACCAATTTTTTCATGCCAATTATTCGTCGAAATCGTATGGGGCACTACTGGTTTCAACAAGACGGCGCGTCACTACACACAAGCTCTACTACAATCGATTTTTTGAAACAATTGTTTCCTGGCCGCGTGATGTCGAAAAATGGTGATTTCGATTGGCCGCCAAGATCACCAGATTTAACGCCTCCAGACTTTTTTTTGTGGGGTTATTTGAAATCAAAGGTTTACGTAAGCAAACCAAAGACCCTAGAAGAGCGGAAAACCAACATCCGACAAGAAATAGCCGCCATTTCGGTCAAAATGTTGAAGAAAACCATGGAAAATGCTGCAAAACGGGCACAATATGCCGTAGAGGCCAATAGCGACCATTTACGAGATATCATATTCAAGAAATGATGTAAACAAATCTACTTGAACCCAATTAAATGATTTTCATGACGAACAGACAAAAAATGGTGTTTCCTTTGATTTATTTAAAAATTAAATGGGCGCTTCGAATATGGGCAACCTTGTACCATCTACTATATTCTCATATAATATTGGTTATTAATTACCTTAAATTAATAAACAAACATAAGACCGTGTAGATTTTAAGTTTATGTATACAAAACCTTTATTTTAGGTTTGATTATAATTTTTTGCCCCCATCTATTTATAGTCACATTTAAAAGCATATACATGTATATATGTACCTACTGTTGTTGAGATTGGAATTTGAAAATCCACCAATAGATAAAGTATTTTACTTCCACTCCCTTTTTCTTACTGACAGCCTGCTTCAATATTCATAGAATACGAAATGCGAATCCACCCCGTAGGGTTGCGAGTTCACCTCGGCATAACAAATATACATATATATATATATATTCATGAACGTGTCGGAGAGTGTCAATGAAAGTGTGCAAAATGCGAGCCGTCGGAGAAAATCGAAAATTAATTAAAAGCTAAAATGCACCGGAGCTGACTGGATTATTCGAAGGGGTCGTGGGACGACAGTCACGTGCCTTTTCGTATACGCCTCCCGGTACCCCCTGTCCCACCACTTATGTATATGTATACTTATAGTATTCCCGGCTCCCATCAATCCCTGAGGGTACTTCAGGGGGAGTGTCGCAAGCCGCGAGGACCTTTCTAAAGGGCCATCAGCTACGAAAACATTTGGCTAACTATTTGCCTTTTACACCACAAAACACAATCACTGTGTGTACTTATATGTATATATAAGTTGTTCACAGATTACTAACGCAAAATGGTATGAATTTATTGGAAAACTGATAAACATCCGAAAACACAATAGAGAATTGTGCCAATTCTACGCGAAATTTATTTTACTGCTATAAAAAGTTCATAGAAATCAATAAAAACAATTCACCGGGTGCTCAGAAACTTGTACTAAGTGTAATAAATTTTATAACGTAGATGTTAATTTTTAATATCTGGTTATGCTTCTACACAATGTTATTAAATATTCTATATTTTTTCATCCTAGCGCCAGTTTATTGTCTATTTCATATTGTTCAATAGCATATCTATTAAAATTAATCATTAAAAATTATTATGTTACGATAGTTATTCAAAAATCGGCCATCGCTGAATGACATGTGAACACCAAAAATGGGTACAAACATAATCGTGTGTTAACAATTCCTAATTATTGTTTTAACATGTTAATTTTTGTTGTGGAATTATACAGCTTTGAAGGCTAATACGATTATAAGAACAATAATGGCATACTTTATGTAGATTGATTCATAGACAATAATCAATTCACGTTTGTACCACCTTCACTGTTCGCTATTATTCAATAGATCATCAATCATAACAGTGAAACACACATGAAAATCCGTACAAATCATCTGTTACGTTGACGTGCTGGTAGGTATTCAATATTACTAATAATGAAACCATGTACAGAAATATAGGTCCGGGAACGTATATAATCTACTATGATCTGATACTTGACGTAATTCCTTCCAATAAAACTATTTTTTGTTTATCCATGGGTATACGAATGGGTGGCCTTCATTTAAAGTGTGTAATTTAACGAAGAAAGATGAGATATAAGAGTAACTGAATACAATGAACATCCGTGTACAACATAATCGGATAAGTTTCACATTACAAGATTCATCTTTCGACTAAAATACATACTTAAATATAAATATAGAACATAACTTAAATTATTACCAAACTTTCAATATTCACATGACGATATAGACAACCATACTCTCATATAAAAATAACAAATCACTTGATTAAACTAAAGGAAACTAATGAATACATAAATAAACAGTAGTATAAATGCATTTTATTATTATTCATAGGCCATTATTGAAATCGATACACATTCAAGGGGTGATGTATCAAAATTATCATACATACATATACACTTTGTGTAGAAGTACGTGATATTTCACTCAATTTCAAGTGTTTATCCAACAATTATGTCTAGATTTGTGTTTGGCTATACTCCCGTCTACCCTCTCTGCACCCTAACCAATAATTTTCTGGCTCTTTTCTCAGAACCACCCACTCAATATAGGATGAAACTCGTGTGACACGCGCCATTACATACACACATAATAAAACTCCTGCGATTTCCCGTCAGAAGCCGTGCGGCCCACAATTTCTAGTTGTTTATATATGTATATATTTATTATTTCTCTTTTTCAAGCGGCACTCGCGCATTCGCTCAATGCGGTCACTCGATACATAACAACCCTCGACACGTGGCGAGTCACGCGCCACTTTCAACTTGATACCTAATTGAGTCATTGGTGCTTTTCCATAACGGACAGGTTTATAGTTTGTATTTGCTGGGTCACCCGCCACAATCATATATTCAATATACTGTTTGGGATTAAAAAAAATTGTAAAAAAAATTACCCTTTTACTAAAACATTATAAAGTTAAACACTTCAATTTGAAATTATGTATGATTGGAGTGAAAGTAACATTTTATATTTATTATTCTCAATATGTGAATATTTTTAATATTGAGCAAGGGCATTGCATACTTGGTCAAGCACGTCATTAAATTCTATTTTTCATGAGAACCAAAATAAACAATTGTTAAATCAAAATAGCCATTGGCTTTTCGTTCGTATGAAATACATTGAATCTAAACCGAAATACATTGAATCTATAGTTTCCGCTAATAAATCAAAAAGTTCCACCAGAGATTCTTGCGAAAATTAATAAATTGTATAGAAAGAGTAGTGGAATATATTTCAAGCATCAAAGATACATATTCAAAGATTATTATTGCATAATGGCATAGACATATTTGGGGCCAAGTCAACTGAGTATAATATACTTGGCTGTATAACTCTCAACATGACGAAAAGAAATGGAGAGAAAATACATTATATAGGTATAAATAAAGTGAATGAAGGCGTAGCAGTAAAGAGACAAAATATATATACATATATATTGAAAGAGAAGCTGCTGCAAGTGATGTTTTTCCCACGAAAGCATCAACACGCGCGACAACATCCCTTTTTACATGAAATTGATTTTATTTTCCTTCTCCATCTGCCCACTCAACGCCCTCAATTGAAAATAAACACAAAATAAATAAATAAATAAATAAATAAAGATATAGACATCAGTGTAAAATTATTTGAGCAATACCTAACACGTGTCACATATAAGAGAAATTATTTCTGATAAATACTATATATCGTAAATGTGAAGGTCTTCACAAACCTTCCAATCTTTGTGATGTTATGTGCGTATACTTATGTGGACGCGAGGGGTTTGGCGTATCACAAGGACCAGAAAAGAGTCTACAATGTTTATAACGACGATAAACTTTCCATCTCTTCGTCTCTTGCTCTCCCTCAAAACGAACGAGCGATCATCGTTCTCGTCGTCGTCACCGTCGCCGCTACCGTCACGTTACCATGGAAACTCTCAGTGAGATACGCGCGTTGGTTGGTCCTACACGGGCCTGCCGCCACCCTGATAAGCGGCTTACTCTCGCACATACTATCCCTCTCACTCGTTCAGCATCGCACTAACCCATCGCCCACTACTATAATATATATATATACAACTTTTTCCCTCTTTTATATATATGAATATCCCACTCTTCTATATGTATACATATATATACGCTATATGTATACATATATATACGCTATATGTATACATATATATACGCTATATGTACACCGCCCTCTTGAATACTCGAATCTCATTTCTCGTTCTCTACCGCATTGTCGATACGCCCCCGCAGACTGTAAACAAATATATATTCTCTGACGTACTATTGCACGAAAAAAAGGAGGAAGAAAATAAACGACGAAAAAGATAAGAAGAGAAGGTTAAAAATCGTGGCAATGATTGGACAAGTTTCAACATTATTTATACATATACTTGGCATATGTATTTTGGATGATAGATGTTACGAGTTGCAATGTGTAAATGTGTTCATCATTTTTTTTTTCCGCTGTACGGTATACATGGAAAGAAGCCTTAATAGTTACTCACATGACCCTCTCACGTACGGCTTCAAATGCATCGATTTACCATGCGATCGATACGCGTATACAAATATGCAGATATACATGTGTCAAATAAGATATGGCATGCTAATTGAGAGAAACGGTAACACTAAGGTTATATTATACACGTTGGAAATATCATAAACATATAATAATTAATGAGGATCAAAATATTGTGATGATGTAAAATTTTATTATGAGAATAAGTAATAAATCATTTGATTTATTCAGATTAATGATAGAAACTAGTAGATTAGTGTTGAAGTTGATTTCACTAAATTTTTTGCTATCCAGAATGTCAAAATTCTCTATCAACGGTTGAGATTTACCATCCTCTTTACAATATTCACACCAATCTTAAAATACCAATCTTTCTGTTTGAATCAAATAATATTTCTGTAATTACCTATAATTGTAAAAATATAACAAAGCTATTGAGATGATTACATTTTTCAACTCACGATACCCCCGAAACTATAACATCAATTTACAAAATCAAATCCCCTTATATTTCTTAGCATGTAATTTAAATTATAAAGAAATTATTTTCCATGTACTGTATTAACCCCTTCCAACGGGACCATAATTTGATATCTCATAGATCACAGAGTAATCATTGCAGTTTAATAACGAAAAGTATTCAATACTTATCATTAGTCCCACATATGAAATACCCAACAAATATCTACAAAAAGTGCATTCCATATTAAAATGAAACACAAAGTTACACGCTTTACTTTACGAGTAATGAATAAATGAAGTTATATATTGTATGAAAACCCAAATTTAATCATTTCTATATATCCTGCTAATAGAATTGATCAATAAATACAGCATGATATTATTTTGTTAATGACGCTCAAATTAAATGTTTCGATTTTATTGAAAAACTCACCTTGAGGAAATCCACCAAGACCGTGATCCAACGGATGTACATGAGGATGCCCATGTGACGTTAATGCAAATGGAGATGATAAACCTGGATGTGGTCCACCAGGATGTGAATGCGAATGCGTATGATGGTGTGTACCAACACCCATTGCCGAATGATGAGTATGTGGATGATATTGGGGACTTCCGGACGGGGCGCACGTTGCGCCAGCGCCCTTCAGATACCCCGCCATATAACTTGCTAACGCAGCCAGCTCACTAGCCACCGCTACACCCTTATCTTTTTCACTGTCGTTACCCACCGCGTAAGCACTACCACCAACACCACTATCGTACCACCAATTTTGGTTCTCCCGCGACGTCGTTGTGCTGTTCAATGCCGGCGCCGTTTTTGTTATTGATAACAGCGGCCTCGTTGCCGCCGACGTATCGCCTCTATACTCTCCCACTCGATTGATCGTCCAATAAAACTGTCCGAATATTGCTCCACCACTATAATCAAATAAAATAAACGATAAATTATTAGTAAACTTTTTTATCCATTTAATATAAATTTATTCTATATATTTATTTATCTATTAAATCAACTGCTCAATATTAATTTTTTTTTCTTTTCATTTCATTGTGAAACGGAAGTGGTCCAAGAATGTGTCAGCGCGACATCAGACGAGTTGCCGAGGGGTTTCGAAAAAAAAAAATGTGTATTGTTACAAAAATGTATATATATATATATATGTGTGAGTATATATATGAAACGAACGTGAGGTGTTGAAGAAGAGTGTGCGGTGCGAGAGTTTTCCCATGTATATGAAAGTATATATACCTACATACACAGTGAGATGGACGTGTCCGTGACAATGTATATGAATTAGTATTATTTTTTTTATTTTCTCTTTTTTCTATTTTTCTCGTAATTCTGTCGTGGTACGCACGTGAGTTAAAATGCAGAGAAAGACTTGCAGATATATATGTGGCCGGAACGTATGTGAATCATGTCAATAATGATGAGGTGGATATGATGCCATGAGTAAGAAAGCGAGATAACGAAAAGATGAAGGCTATATAGCTCTTTCGTTCGTTACTTCAGTAAAACTCTGATCACATCAGCCTACCAACTTCTCTAAATATATATATATATATGTGTACATATACTTCGACCCCGTGGCGAGAAGAGAAGACTTCACAAATATTTCCAAGCAGAACAGGTAGCACACACATACACTCACACAGTCACACACACACACATACACACAGAAATAGAAAAAATAGTCTATCGATATATATGTACATTTTCTTGGGCGTGAAAAATTTCATTGATTCTCAAACTACATTCGTATGATAATTTAACGAAATTTCTCACAGGGTACAATAGATACAGAAGTCGAATAATATAACAAATATTGAATAAAAGAAAAAGGGAGAGAAAAAAAATTGTTAATACTCTGAAAGTTGTTTTCTTTCTGATTTCAACTTAATTTCTAGTTGCGATGTAAAAACTCACCAATTGGGTCCTGCAGAGCGTACGAAATATTATCCAGACTCGTTTTTATCAATACGCACTTGATTATCAATCACGGCAACATATATATATGAATAAATGAGTAATACAAAAATAAGCCAATGAGAACTTCATCCGTAAAATTCACTTCGTCTTATTATCAATTCACAACACACGAGTAGCAATATGGAATTTTCTGCTTTACTGGCATTTAGTAAATAACAATTGGAACAATTTCAACTCAATCGATATAATTAACAAACAAACCATTTAATAATTATAAGTTGGACTCTTCCAATTAATTATATCATCACGTACATAATACAACAACAGTAGCTCGTCAAATGAAAATAATATACACCATGCTCTCTTTATTGTGATTGTCGCTTTTGGTGTGGTAGAATAAGGCCGACGGGAAGATGTGTGTGTGAACGCCACTCTTGTGACACTATGAATACCATAAAACTCACAACTGACGAACTTGAACAAACTGCCAGCTATCCCCACTGCTACATCTCCCTAAATAGTTTTCCAGGCCCTATACTCAAAACATGGGGGCGGGAGATTTGACAATACGTTACAGGTCCAACGGACGTGTAACGTAGATGAGAGTGGTGGGGATCGGACGGACCATACTTGAGACGCACGAGACTCTCATAATTATGAAGAAGAAGGAAACGAAAATTGAACGAGTAAAATACGTATTAATGGCGAGGCGGCCCAATTTTCAAAATTTTATTTATAAATGGAAGGCCCGTCGGCATACGAATTTTTTCATCGAGCGTAGGCCCCTCGGCGGATTTTAGTATTCGTCACGAACAATTATTATGTTGATGCAGTAACAGGGAATGAAATTCGGATGTTCATAAAAAAATGCATGCGAATATGAAAAAATGTGATATGCGCAGGATACAAAAAACACGCACAAAATTTCTCCCTAAAAATTAGGTATTGTGCGATATTAGGGTAGTAATAATCGGAAATTACATTGAAACAATGAAGAAACGAAATAAGTGAAGTCGAAAAAATTTTTTACTGACACTAGGCAATATAACGATAGTTCTACTCTAAAAATGACTGTGTTAGAATAATAAATGAAAACTATTATTCGGAGGCTAAGGAAGAACGATATGTGGAGTTTAAATATTAGTATAAACAAAACAAGTATATATTAAAGAATATTCCACTTTCTAATATATCTGTAGTTTACTGGAACATAGTTCTCAGTTATCGTTTCAACATAGTAATTTTTGATATAAAATTTTGTCCCTACACATCAGTTCGGAATTTTATATGAAAATCCATTAAATGTTTGTGGAAAAATGTTTTCGCGCAAACTTCAACACAAAGCTCGCATTGATTCAATACTATTTTTCTTTTACAACAAATATAGTTTTCAACACAGAATGTTTAACTATGCCGATATAATCTACTCAACAATTTATTATTTTTATGTAAATCTTACATATAAATATTTATCATTATAGGTACATGTTTTCTTGATAAAATATATAATTATGTCAATTATCAATCAAATGTTGATAATAGCAATTATATACTTATCGATAAGGGAATTGATTGGATTTATATCAGAAAATCTAAATTACATATTTATTTATATATTTATACGTGTTTCTGTTAATTTTTTCTATATATACTTGTATAAATTAATGCTCTAACAAGAAACGGAATATAGAAAGAAAGGAGGAGAGGGAGTGGGAGAGGGAGAGGGAGAGGGAGAGGGAGAGGGAGAGGGAGAGAGCGGGAGAGAGAGAGAGAGAGAAAGTGATTTTAAAATTAATGACACGCGTGTTAGTTGAGTATTAATTCAAAGTTATGCCGACATTAGTTTGCTACTGTGTTGAATGTGTCTGCGCACACTCTCAGGATTCATGGTATTATATATATATAGGTATATAGCGAAGAAATTCCGAGAATAAATTGATACATAAAAAATTCATAACTATTTTTATAGAAATATTCATCGGTATAAATTTATCATTTACATATTATTTTATATCTATGTGAAGGGAAAAAACAAAAAAGTAAAAATGAATTATTACAAACCACGTACGAAACAAATATATTTTAAACTTCATCAGAGTATATATATATATATATATATATATGACTAATAATATGAACAACTGACCGCCTGTTAATACGCGCATATGCGCACACATGTATACATTATATATACATCGGGCAAATAAAAGGATCATACGCCCCATCACAAATATAGGAAATGTGTGTTGAAGAGTATACAAGTATATATGCAATGAGCACTCGGGATAAAAACAGAAAAAAAAACGGACATCATGCGCACGTGCTAAACCGGAAGAGGGAACATGCTAAAAAGCTGGCCACCCTTTTTGGCTTATCCACACAGACGAAAACTTAACTTCTTCACAACGCTAAACGGCTAAATAAACTCACTTACCTATACGTTATATTCGTGTCTTTCCCTTATTTTCTCGGGCATTTTTATTTTCTCATTCATCCGGCTTTCATATGAGAATGAAGTGTAGGCGAATTGAGAATTCTATATACATATATATGTATATTTCTATATACATTGAAGAAGTTCGTGAGGGTTTCACACGCGTGCGAGACAAACAGATGAGTGAAGGATTGTATGGCCCGTGCCACGTGAGTTGCTATGTTTACACGGCGGCATTATGGTGGATAATGTTTGTTATAGGCTTCAAAATGTTAAGCATCAGAGTATATATATATATACATTAACGAGACTATATCCTCCCCGCTACCCTTGAAACATTAAAAGGCTAGTCCACTCGATCCGCTTACGGCGGATGAGGCTCAAATTGAGTGAACGAGAGATAGTATAAGGTCGCGTAAACACTATAGTGATCTAATGAGCTTTTGCGGTAATCAGTTAATTTTAATAACACGCAAACTGTCGTAATACGTGTAGAATTTTGTGTATATGACCATACAGACTCATAGAAGATTTATTAATCCAATATATAACGTAAACATTTATAAATGGAATTATAAGTGTAGGTATCCCAAATATTCTATTGTACTATCGAAATCCAACACTGAATTAAACATTTTTATTTTTCCACTTTCAATTTATGTTGACTTATTACATTCACGAAGTATCAATAAAATTCAAATATAACCATAGGATTTATTTATGCACTATTCATGGTTTAGTTCAATTTCAACAACTATAATGTGCGAACGGCATTTTACCTATATATACATGTATTATATATAAAAGTGATGAATATGAGAAAGGAATTTTTAATATTTCTATGTGTCTGATTGTATATTGATTGGGTGAGGGGGTCTCTCTTTTTATTCAAATTTATCTATACCGCCCCCTTCCTGCTCTACCCCCTCCTCCGCCATATTCTCACCTTCTTTTCTAGGCCTCTCAGGTCACAGGTACAAATTTTGCAGGATTGGAAATCCCCGAAGCGACATGTTACCTATTGTAATTTTGACGATCGCACTTCTGAGGTATTAACTAACCACGGTAAACATTAGTGGGTGTCGGTAACGGGTGAAATTTCGTTTCATTCTCTCAATCTCTGTGTCATTAGTATATACATGTCCTTTTTTACATTTAACACGTATATAAAGTATACCTGAAAGGGTTATATTGAGCGGTTATCACGATCCTGTATTTGACGTAGAAGACGCCAGGAAACTTCACCCGTCTGCAGATTTACATCGGATTGAGCTATTCACTGGCTTTTCAACATAAATTCGGATGTATACAATTAGTTGTATATATAAACCGGGAAAAAAACTGGTTTTTCCCATCGACATTTAAT
The DNA here is from genome assembly GCA_910591685.1 of Galerucella tenella. Classification (NCBI taxonomy): domain Eukaryota; kingdom Metazoa; phylum Arthropoda; class Insecta; order Coleoptera; family Chrysomelidae; genus Galerucella; species Galerucella tenella. The sequence continues at coordinate 59,170 of CAJUYH010000690.1, forward strand.
GTCTTTTCAAATAGGATAAAGTGTTTAAAGAGAGAGATCGTGACTGATAGCACACGTTCATGGAGAATAATATTCCTGTTCGCATACAGAAGATATATATATACATAAATTGTATTCATTCATATATTGACTGGCGCCAACCACTGTCTGCGTGTATACTGTCGTTTCAATATTCCTTATTCACCTTCATATCTTAACAATAGGTTATTTGGGGAAATCCACAGTCAAGTGTATTACAGGATAATATATATATATATATATATATATATATATTATCCTGT